>OX424576.1:51453409-51618642 GCA_949152435.1 Gastracanthus pulcherrimus
TAATTAAACATAAATACCGACAGTGATTTTTAATTAAAACAAAGATTCCATGAACAATAGTAACGGTCATATTTATAATTTTCCCTTTTTAACAGCACCATAATATTTGTGCGTCTATTGTGGAGCTGATCGATGAAAAGGGTCTGCGCCTGATTGGGGACGAGATCAGAACGCGTTCCTTAGCCTTGCGTCCTTGTATGTCTCCAGTTGGGAGACTCTCGTGGTATCTCACACGAGGCTCTTCATGTACCCTGCACGGTGGCCCATGGATGCCGGCTATGCGGATTCTCGCTCTATAAACTTAATTGTACACATTGAAAAAAGGGTTCCCTTATTCCTAGTATAATTCTCTAGCCATTAGATCGTCAAATTTTAAACATGGTGGAACTGAATACTTCTTAATAGTTATTTTATTATAATAAAGAAATTGTTCTCTGAGTACGTTCAGCGTTTCTTCAATGTCTTTATGTCTGCTGTACAGTAATATTGCAGTTACCATGTTTCTATTTAAACAGTTTTTTCATTATAGCACCCGAATAAAAAAGATTTGTATATAACTATATATAATTATATATGATGATATATAATTATACATGATTATATATCGGCTTTGTCTCTATATAACTATATATAATGATGCATAATTATATATAATTGTATATAACTATATATAATCATACATAATTATATATAATTGTATTTAACTACATATAATCGTACATAATTATATATAATTGCATATAACTATATATTATCATACATAATTATATATAATTGTATATAACTATATATAATCATACATAATTATATATAATTCTATATAACTGTGTATTATTTTATATGTAATTATTTATAATTACATATAATTGTATATAAATCTTTTCTTATCCGACAGTTTGATAAATCTATGAAATAACTATAATAACTAAGGTGAATGTAGATAATGTAACCATGCAGATAACGTGGAAATGCATTTAATGTGGCCATGTGGATAATGTGACCACCTACACGAGATCTCGCTTCATGCGATAGTCTGGGGCACCGCAACTTCTACGGTGTATTTATTGTGACAATAGATATTTAGAGACACGGTGACCCCGCTGCTAGTACCTTTTAATTATAAGATAAGGTCAAGTTTACACGCGAAAGCTTCAAAACTCTGATTTTTTAGCAGTGCATGCATGTAAAGAAACTACTTTCTTCAGCATGATATGTGCGAAAGAACATCATATGGTACATCAAATTGTAGCTTATTTTACGTACTTAAAAATCCATGTGCAGCGTTGGACCTCAAAAGATTCAGAATGTCCAAACGATACGTTCAGGTCGTTGACTATATTATTACTCTAATAGTATAATCAACAACCTGAACGTAGCGTTTGGACTTTCAGAATCTTTCGAGGTCCAACGCTGTGCATGTACCAGTTTTTGCCGTAAGAGTTTTATTTTCGATGCAAAAATGTCAACTTTCGTTGACATTTATCGGTTGGTAAAGTGGCCATATGAATGCATTATAAGGCAAAAGGCAATCGATGCCAATAAAAACAACAGTTGCTTCTTAAAAATTCCTAGCCTACTAATTACAAGATACCCGGGAAAAGATGATATATATAACCATATATAGTTATATATAAAATACATATATGGTTATATATAATCATATATAATCATATATGATTTTATATAATTGTATATGATTATGTATCGATTTTAACCTTGTATAAATATATATAGTCTTATAGAACTATATATGCTCATATATAACCATATATAAACCTATACAACTCTAGTTGCAATTAGCTTGTATTGCGCCATATATAGCCATACATAATTGTATATATTCATATATAGTTATATCTAACCTCTCATATACACTTATATATAGATATATATGATTATATAAATCATATATAATGATATATAAGCCTCTTACCACCTGTAAAAATTTTGTAAATTTCATTTATATATAATTATATATAACCATATATAATGGTATATAAAGTGAAAACATAGTATGGCCCCGATCTGCAAGCCATTACATATTGCATCAGGCCCTATTCAGGCACCTGATCAGGACCTTATCCGACTCCTACTAACTATATATAATTATATATCTTAATATAATGCCAAAATCTATATATAATTATAAATAAGTGATTATATACCCTGGTAGAAACTTGACCATCATTTATGGCCTGTTCGCTATCTATTGACCAACTTCCGTGGTCAATTTGTAGCCAACATTTACACCATAAGTTGACCATAATATGAGTAAAGATAAATGTACTATAACCTCAAATACATGTATAAAAGTTTAAATTCGCACAATGTTTTTTGGTTTAAACGAATTTACAATATAAAATTTAGTTTACTGATGCGAGGAGATATATAAGCGAAGTTGAAGTATTCATGCATTCTACAAATTTTAACTCTGATTGTATACGTAAAATATATGCCCATGATGCCTAGTATAGTATAGTATAAGTCCATGCGCACGCAAACGGCGTCGGGCGCTTAGGTGGTTTGCACGCTAAAAGCATATAAGAACATAAGACGAAAGAATAACATTGATTAGTATATATATAGGTACACCAAAAATATACAGATACAAGAGAAATAAGTTTGTATTCATCTTATTTATCGTATATACAATAAACATAAACATACAAGAGTAACATTGATTTATATATATTCTATAAATTACACCACCTTTTGGTCATAAACCGTCGGCCATAAGCTGGGTTGTTGACCATAATATACGCCATAAATTGACCATACACCGTGAAATTAGGCATTATATGGCGAATAGTTAGTCAACGTTTCTACCAGGGTATGGTTATATATAGTTATATGATACGATGATGATACTTGACTTTCTAAAGCACTTACTATACGAGTTTACCATAAGAAACAGTAGGTGACCACTTTACCAACACTGCTGGTAAAGTGGCTAATTTTTAACTATTTACAACTACTTTAATTAAAATTCAGAGAGTACATTTTTTTACAAAAACACTCATGAGGTATTAGAGTTAAAGGTTAAAAGAAACATATCTCAATAGTTTCCGAAGTTCCAAAACCCGATATATATCTACTGGGAGTCGAAAGTTCCTCAAGGTGGCCACATGACCTGCACCCCCCTTATTATATTAAAATTAATATTATTTTTTCTATCGCAAGGGTCTTCTTAACAAATAAATATACTAACACAAAAATGTATGTGTTCCGTACAGAATAGAATTATACGGTAGGAAAATAATAATACTTAAATTCACAAATAATATAATTTTGATAACAGATACAGATGGGTTACTAAGTAGGTGGGAAAGCTATTTCGATGAGCTCCTGAATGTGCATGAACAATAAACCGTTTCGGACTATAACGAAATCCACACTGTTGAACCACATATTGAGCAGTCTAGCTTGGATGAAAGTTGTACGGGTATAGCAATTAAAAAGCTAAAAAATAAAAGATAACCAGGAGTAGACCATTCACGGGTAAATTACTTAAAAAGGGGGGAGAGATACATAATTGAACAATTCAAAATTTTTTTTATGGCATATGGAAGAGTGAAACGATGTCTAAGGAATGGAGAGGCTTAATCATCGTTCCAATACACATAAAGAGGGATAATACAAATTGTAATAACAATAGGGGCATTTCACTTATTTATCCATGCTACAATATTCTGCCCAATATATTCTCAAAGACTACCAGTGTGGATTTCGATAAAGCAGGTCGACTAACGACCAAATGTTTACAGTTAGGTAGCTCCTTGAATTAAATTACGGAGGGTGAAAATAGTACATTGTGCAACAAGGGGAGAAAATGAGCTATGTTTTGCACCTTCGGTGCTCTCGACTCCGACTGGTGCTAAATACCTCATAGTTTTTCACGATAAACCAATGACGTATTTTTTTGCGTTTGAATTTTATTTAATAAAAATTTTAAGCCGGAAATATTGTAATCTGGACCAATGATTGAGTTTTAGTGCGCAACGGTCAGCCGCTATAATGTGCCGGCTGGCTGCGTGCAGTACCCTGAATAAGACGGTTACTTTAATGAAAAAATACACTTCAAAGAATAAAATTGTAAATATAATTTTCCGCGTTTTCTAAATAATCAAGTATGTAAATAAATTTGTCAAATAAGGAAATTAAGTATATCGCGTTTGAAGCCATTTCTTTAGCGAGCGAGCGCGTAGGCGGGTACTGCGCGCGGCTCGGCCGGTGCATTATAGCGACTGACCGCCACGCACTAAATCTTAAACCATTCGTCCTGATTCCAATATTTTCGGTTCAAAGTTGGTTTGCAGATACCTGACATTATGAGAAGTGAAAAGCCAACACTCAGAGTATTTGTAGGAAAACCGACAGGATCAACAATAATTTTTATCAATTTTAATCATATACTCATAGAAATTTGACATTCACAGCGGACTAAATCTGAGAGATGAACTATCAACACAATTATTTAACTTAGTTTTAGAATACGTGGCAAGGGCGGTATTATGAGGCAATGAAGGAATTGCAATAAATAGCTCCCTAACGTAATTGTTATCATACGCAGGTGACATAGACATTATAGGGAAAATAGAACCAGTGAAAGAAATAGGCCTAGAAATAAGCTAAGAGAAATGGTTACTAACAGAGCAGGGTCTGAGATTGCTGATACCCACTTGAAAGTTTCGGGCAAAACTTTCAAAAAAATAGCCGAGTTTAACCTTAGCACGATAATAGACTTCAAAAATGAGACTCAAAAAGAGATAAAGAAGAGACTACATTCGGGAAATGTATGCCTTTATTTGGTAAATAACTTACTAAAATCTGTACTACTATTGCGAAAGACTAAATTATTAATATATAGAAAAATCATAATATACGGATACGTAATGTGGGCGTTAACCAAACGGAAAGAAAATAGATTTAGAGGGTTCGAGAATAGAGTCCTTAGAAAGATATTTGGGAACGAAATATATGAGATGACTGGTGAATGGAAAATTTTATACAACCAAGAATTACATGAGTTATACTAGAAGCCAAACATTACGAGAGTAATTAAATCTGGAAGACTAGGGCGGGCTGGGCAAGTAGCTAGGATGGGAAATGAAAGAGCAGTATTTAGAGTACTTGTAGGAAAGCCGACAGGCGCAAGATCCCCAGATAGACCGATACGAAGGTGGGAGGACAATATTAAACTTGACCTACGAGAAATAGGATGTTATGTTGTTTGATGCATCTCACAAACAATAGAGAAAGATTACGTGACTTTGTGAGCAAGGCTATGGACTACACAACTACGGATAGTTAGTCCCAACAATTAGTTATGATAGCTGTGGTGATGATGCAAGCACGTCTACAGCCGACATAAAGACTTTGTAATAGTTGTTGCCCTGCAGGCACTGTTGCTGCTTATTATTATTGCTTGACCTTCATAATAATATAATAATAATAATCCTAATAGAAAAGTGAAAATGTTCAGTTTATATGACCACTATTACCCAATTATTAAACATTGTTTACCAAAATTTTTAGAAATGTCCAGTTTCTTATTTAACATCCAAAACCTTAAACTCCGTTCGCTTCCTGGGACTATTATGTCTAAGCCTCTGCTTTTGAGGTTACTCGAGTATTTTTTAAAAATTTAGAATTTATAATCAAGTCCTTAACTACATTATCCAATAGTTTTTGAAGCACAATTTTGTAATTATATCCGGCACAACTATAATGGTCACTTTATTGACCTGAAAAGCGGGAAGAAAGTGACGTATTATTCCCTCTTTTTAATTTTCGGCAAATAAAATAAATTTGCGGGTAATACGTACGTTATTTCCCACAAATGCGAGAATAAAGTAAAGTTCAGTTTCTCCGGCTTTCTTTCTTTTTTTCAATTTCGAACTATTTCTGTCTCTTTCCGAGTGTCAGGGGTGGCATTACCGCCATGGTGGCCGCCCTAGTCTAGCTCTGGAATTCCATACCTCACACCGACAGATAAAATATTTTTTTTCCAGTCAAATAAACGTTGTTTTTAAATTTTTTATCAGTAGTTTCTTAAACCTCAATATCCCATGTATAAAAAAGTTCAATAAATAAAGTGGTATATAAACTGAGAACTCTTAGAGCTAATAAATGCTACACGTATGAGAGTTCAATAAATAAATACTTTTATATACTATGGATTTTACCCGCGCTTTGTAATAGTTGTTGCGTGGTTTATATTACCTTTTCATCTTAAACGTAGCAATTATTTTAGTAAATTAAAAAATACATAAGTAGAATCTTCATATAAGCTTATAAAAAAATCTGTATACTAACTGAAATCACATTTTCAAATACATTATAATTGTATACTTATGTTAAAAAGATAATTTTTTTGAGATTAGGAAGTTCTGTGACGCGTGCTTTTTCTCTTTTATTATACGCAACACGAATAATGAACATAGCTACATGTATAAAAGAAACTAAAAATCTAATAAACAGTATTGATCAAAAATCACAATGAAGACAGAATTTCCAGATATTTAGGTCGAGACTGGTAATAGATTTTTTTTAAATGTAAATGTACGGTGATTCTATACACTTGGGCATCACGCATATTATATTTATGCAAAAGCCCCGGAGAAGACATCTGATACACTATCACCGACGACCCTATACACCTGCATATCACACATATAATATTTATACAGAAATCCTCGAAGAGGCCTCTGAGCCACTGTCATCGGCGACCCCATGAATCTAGACATCACATATGTCATATTTATTCAAAAAGCCTCGGAGAAGACCTCTGAGATACTATCATCGGCCACTCTGTGCACCTGGATATCAAACATACCATATTTATAAAAAATGCCTCGATGAGGATCTTTAAGATACCATCATCGGTCACTGGTACACGTGGACACATTTACCCTTAAAACTTAAGAGAGAACAATTTGTACTACATCATCGCTGACTTTACACAGCTGGACATCACATTAACGGATCTGTATGAATAAATAAATTTGAATTTCGCGCTTAGATGCTCAACCAATCAAATCTTATGATATGTTGATTATGATAGGAAAACGTTGTTTGTAAATAGCACTAAACAGCGAAGCAAGCCAAAATCCGACCGAGGTATTGTATATATATATACAATCATGAGGTTATGTATATACTCAGTACGCTGGTCTGGTCCTTACACTGTATACACGAAAGAATCGAATCGAACTACAGGCCGTCTGCATTGCGTCTGACTTGCCGACTGTACATACTATATAGATATACATTATGCGCGATACCGAAGGACCAATCAGAGAAAGAATAGAAACCTTTCAATCTCTTTTTTAGAATAGGAAACTGCAAAGTTTTAAACCGTAATATTCTACGCATAAGAGTAATAGCACGCACGCACGAACTTCACAAACACACATACACGCACACACATGCGTACACGCACAAACACACACATGGGAATGTTGGATCCCCCAAATACCGTTTATACCGGTGACCCATTTTGTATCGTTAATTAATTCAATTTTGAGAAAATATCTGTTTCACGTTGTTGTGTTAATCCATATACAACATTGAATGGTATGTTGTTAATTAAAATTAAATTGAAATCAACATCAACATCGTTAAATACAGATGTTTCCTTAAAATTACAAATTAAATTAATAGAATTTAAAACATTTTAGTAGTAGAATCCGTTACAGCACTTAAAAAAATTCAGTATCGTTAACACTATATTTTCTTTGTACACGAAAAATCATATAGATAAATTGTGTGTCGCGTCCTTTAAAGCCTCGCGAAACAGATAATATACTTAAGTAGAAATAAAAATGTCTGTTGAAGAGGTGTAGCAGTAGCAGTAGTAGCAGCAGTAGCAAAAGCGTTCGACCTGTTTTTCCGTTGGCTGGCGGATGCGTGCGCGTTCGAGGTTAAAGTTTCTCTTACGTAGAATGTAATCGAATCTTGAGGCGGGATCATAGGAGGTACAGAGCGGTACTGCCATAGAACATTATCGAAGCGATCGCGCCTGCAACCAGCAGTGTCCTTTCGTCGTAGATTACGATACGCGCCGTTACCTTAACGTGCAATTTGCAGTCGCTCTCGCGTTAAATTTGTGTTCGCGTCAAAGTTAAATACCTCGTCACATTGTTGAGACTGGAGAGCGAGACTCGTTCGTTGTATCGAAGCGCCGTAATAATAAAAAAAAAAACGATTCCCCGAATAATGTAAGCGGAAATTCACAATATAAACAAAAATTGCGTTTTGCTTTCTCAAAGAGGTAGCTTTGTGATAGTAAGATATAAGATTTTGAAAAAAACAAGATAGAAATGTGTTTTGGAACATTTGGAATTAAAATACACTATTTTTTTAGCCAAAGTTCGTAGAGATGTGCGTGTCTGCATATGTGGCTCTTGAAAAAAATAAATTGTCTGATTGATTGATACGTTTTTGATTTTTGGAATTTTTAAGTCCCTTTTTTTCTTGTTTTTTATATTATTTACAATTATATATATATATATATATATATATATATATATATATATATATATATATATATATATATATATATATATATATATATATATATATATATATATATATATCATAATATGTAAAATATATAAAAAATTGTGGAATAAGATTTAAACTAAATATAGCCCGACATAGGTGTGTGGCTTTTCTTTATAAGAAAAATATTTCCTACGTAATTTTGTGTGCTGAATCTGACACCATAATTCATCCATCTCGATACATTTTCGACATAAATGAGGTTTTTTAAAGCGTAAAAATGGCGTTTTTGGCTAATTTCGTGCATTTATGTAAGATATCCCTACTGAAAAATCATATCATTAATCGCTTGATAATTTATATGACAAGTAATATGATGAGTCATATAACAAGTACATGCTAAATTATATGTTGAATAACACCAACAATCATGTTACAGATTTTGGTATTATAGGTACTGCTTTTACGATGTAATCAGGGCATTAGGGAGGAGTCAAAAGCTTGCTTTTGTATATAATAAAGGAATGTACAATCTCTCCTTGCGAGCGTGCCATTTCTGTTATTCACACGTCAAGCAAAAATGGCCCACCTGGAGGTGGTGCACGGCACTGTCCTAAGTTACACCGTAAACCCTTTAACTTAAGGGTGTAACCCACTGGAAAATTGTCAAAAATTACGAAAAAATCTATTTTACACTTTTGCTATATATTGATTCTATATATATTTATAATATATATATATATATATATATATATATATATATATATATGAATGATTTACGAAATATTTATATATGTATGATGTACGAAACACTGATCGTCTTCAAATTAATATTTTTATTACCGTTCAGGCTTCAAAGTGTTCCAGGCGATAAAATATGCAACGAATCCACTTGAATTTTTTTGTGGTTGTTCTTCAGAAAAACACCAACAAATTTGTGGTACAGTTTTAGAAATGAATATGTTTCAGAAATAATATGAACATTTATACATTAAAATTAATGAAAAACACTTAAAAAATGGGCTTTTTTAAATGTCCTACGTTATAACACGTGTAACTTATATTACCATTCTTCTAAATCAATTCCACACCACAAATCTATTTATTACGTATATTATAATTGAAATATCCAAGAGAAATTGTCACCATCAAATCCTTCATCGCCTAGAGTATTTTGAAAATCTTCATTTTTTGGAACATTTTTAACGAATTTTGAGGTATATCTCAGCTTTTAAGGGGACTTTTAAGGTCTTTCTGGGCTCCTTTTCTTAGTTTGTGTGTATAATATATGCTGCTTAATTTACAAAAGGTTTAGTGTTAATGAACAGAAAATAGATTCTCGACTGGGCCCCATCCTTAAACCAACGGAAATGCAAAATTGATATTTATAGATAAAAATAAAATTAGAAGTTAAAATCACTCGAATCTATCCTGCAATTGTTAATTTTCAACAGTGTTAAACACTTGTGCTTCCCTCCATGTATCACGTGACCTTATAAATAACTTACAAGAGGGGATCACGGAGTTTGGGTGATGGATTTTGATGAAACTTTAGGGTTCGTTTTTTGATACCTACAAATGAAGCTCAATACTCGTGGTTTTATCCAATAGGCCTTTGTACGGTAGATACGACGTATTTCATTAACGCTGATAGTATATCAATACATATATGATTTTTAGTATTGCCCATAGGTACTGTGATTCATTTTAGGTACCAAAAGTCGATCCCCAAAGTTTCTTCAAAATCAAAGATCCGAACGCCATGGTCTCCCATTATTAGAGAAAGCTAGTTTCAATACCATCTGACTGGACTTGGAGTGCGAATAGCATAATGAGCCACTTAAAATGCTATATCGATCGCAAAAAACGCTAACTTCAACTGCAACATTCAAAATTTGTTCGGCAAGGTACAAAGGACGCAGGGTGTACCTCCATTTAGTTAGTCTAAAAAATTGATATTATTGATTTTATTACACTTTCTTACGGAACATGCTTACACGCAAATTTCATCCACTTAGAATTAATATTTTAATAATAAAGAAAACTTACCACTTCATAATTCAATTTTTCATTCACTTGTTGTAGAATATTTAAAAAATGTCGACTTACCTAAAACAAAAGAAAAGAGTTTTAACATCAAAATGTTATTCAGTAAGATTTAAATATGCATAATTTTTTTTAGTACCGTATAAATTTTATTTTTGTTATGACATTATAAAGTAATTATTTTTTCTTAAAGATTTTATTGAGAAACTGTAAAATAAACTTTTTGTCACAGTTGCACGAAAACGCGTTTTTTCATCCCCATATAGCGGGACTAAAATGTCCGTTTTCCAACCGGCAGGCACAAAAGTAAATTTTCTAAAATCAGCTCTAAGTGGGTTTAGGCAACCTTAAACATCAAATATCATCTGGATGATATAAAGTGTTTAGGTGGTCCTTAACACTCTAGTAGGCTGATTTTATAGTCTAACACATGTTATCAATATATGTTTGACAAAAAATACGGTGTGCACCATGGGGGAAAAGCCTTTTTCGTCCTTGTGTGTTTGCAATACTCGTCTTCAGTTCGCAATACGCAGGCGCGTATAATAATACAAACCTCACACGCGGGCGAAAAATGTCTACTTTTCCCCCATGGTACACGATGTACTATTGTTTCAGACTATATGATGGGAGAGCATCATAAGCAGTTTTGGAAAAGAACTCCTAATACCAGAAAAAGATTTCTTTGAATAAATATCGTTTCGCTAATGCAAATATATGCTGGATAATTGACACATTGTATAAATTGATGCGACCATTTCGGAGAGCATAAAATCTACCTCCAAATTTATTATGTTCTTCGTTGTTAAAAGAAGCATGATATTTTACACATTTATGAAAGTATAAATTATGTAATGATTAAATTTTCTAAAAATAATCTACTTACTAAAGCTTATATCTTACGTACGCCAATGTCCTTTCTTTATACGATAATTTAAGGCTCATACCAAAAATGATTTTCAGATAAACGATAAATGGACATATATTTATGACGCATATCGTTTATCTGAAAATCATTTTTGCTATGAGCCTTAAATTATCGAATAAAAAAAGGACATTAGTGTACGTAAAATATAAGCTTTAGTAAGTAGTTTTCTTTATAGAAAATTGAATGATTACATAATTTATACTTTTATAAATATGTAAAATATCATGCTTATCTTAACAATATAATAAATTTAGATGTATATTTTTACAAATACATAATAAGATTACGTTTGCTAAATTATCGAAGTAAAATCTATAAGGTATGACAATTACAAATATCTACTTAGTACAGACTTGGTTCACTAAATTATCATTCGATATATTATGTTATTTTTCATCCAGCTAATTTTAACATAAGATAACACAAACTTTTACTACATAGCAGACAAATATGACGAATTTAATCTGAAAAAGGCAGTAAAGTTCTGAATCCAGTATCCACACAAAGTAATGATAAAGCGCTTTCGAAAATCGCAGCCCGCAGCCACCAATTTGTCAGCAGTTTTCTGTTGAAACTGACGTGCCTGCCTCTTTCTCTCCTATCTCTGTCTGCAAAGCTCTGGGTCTCCATGCTCCGCCATTTCTTGCTCTCTTGCTCTCTCTCTCTCTCTCTCTCTCTCATTGGATTATGCAGCGTTGAGCAGGATCTCGGCACGTCATGAGTTTCCGAGGGGGCCGGCGTCAGAGCAGGCGCTTCGATTGTTAGTATAAATCATGTATCCGTTCGTCCTGGCGGCCGGCCGAGAGCTATGCGAACAAGCGAGCAAGAGAGACGGAGCGCCCATTGTCATTGATACCGCCCGCGCCGATAGCCAATATCGCCTAATCCGATCGATCGCATCTGCCTTTTCAGCCGCGCGCGTCGACCTCCGGCCCTGGACGTAATTATTCGCGGTCGGCGCTGCCCGCGCTCTTTTTTTTATCGTATGGATTCGCTGCGGTGCATAAGGCTTCAGCATTTTGTATGGGCTTGTGTGTCCTTTGATAAATGATTGATTTCAACTCTGCAACTTTGCGGGTAATACCAATGACCATTTTTTTTATCTTTCTGCGATAAATACGTGCGGTCGAGTGACAAATTTGTTCAATGTTGTCCTTTTCATTTTATGGCTTTTATTTTCATTTCCTGGATTTATGGATTTTTTAGAGCGTGTATTAATTATTACGTATTCTACTCTATTATTTTTTCTATTTACAATATTATTTATGACTATTATAAATTATTTTCGTTTTTTTTCAATAAATATTTGTTAGTTTTAATTACAAAATGACGGTTGAGTCGAAGAAGAGGCTAACTCGGTGTTTGCTTCAACAAGAGGCTAACTCAGATTTCGCTTGAAGAAGAGGCTAGCTCGGCGTTCGCTTGAAGAAGAAGCTAACTCGGAAAGTGATGATTGTCGCGATTTGGAATGTCTCTCAGAGCATCTTTGTAGACGAATTATGTATGAGCTGTCCTAAATGTAATATATTGAAGGGAAAATATATATGACGAAATCTAAGAAAAGAATACACTTTTTCGGGACCAAAAATCACAAAAAATATTTGAATGCTGATGTTTCCAAACCTTGTCTTATTTCAGAGGCAAAATTGTGAAGAAAATTGCGCTTGAACAATGAAAATTGCCAATGTGACTATGTTTTTCATATATAGTAAAAAAAGGGTTTTACTGCGTTGTTAATAACCGTGAACAAACGGTAGAAATATTTATGTTGAAAAAGTATATAAAAGTAGGAAAATGCCTTTAATTTGAGTTTTTGTTCGTTGAAAGCGGATATTCTAATGCAAAGTTATGACCAATTGAAAATAGGGTAATAATTCGTTGAAAATAGGGCAAAAAAAGGCAGATTTTCCATTTTTTAGCAAAATTTGAGATTTTTGACGAATTATTACCCTATTTTTAATTCGTCATAACTTTGCACTAGAGCATCCATTTTCAACGAACAAAGACTTACACTAAAGGTCTTTTCTTCTACTTGTATATACCTTAATGTAATATACCTTTGATTAACTGTGCAGTAAAATCCCTTTTTTATATATATAAAAACCACCTAAATTGTTCAACATGTTTTTTTTTTCATAATTTGGCCTCTAAAACAAGATAGAAAAGGTTTGGAAACTCCAGAATTAACTTTTTTTTGCGATTTCTGCGCCCAAAAAAGTGAATTCTTTTAGATTTCGTCATATAATTCGTCTACAAAGGTTCTGTTAGAGAAATTTCAATTATTTTAATAAAGCTTACAAAACAGATGCTACATACAACGAAGAACTAGTAATAGAATACTGACTTGTGTATCACAAGAAAGTATTATTATGTTCCATCATATAATATTTTCTTTGCAAACTTTTGGACTTTTCATAATATTTTCATAACTAATAAAAATAGAGCACTCTAAGATTTGTCTAAAACGTTAAATTCAAAGAACTTTTAACAAGATATAAATCGGCTTGAGTATATTCCGAATTTAAAATATACCGCTTATAACTACCTCATCATATTACTCTTATTTAAAGAATGCTACGGATTGATTTGTAATATCAAACCAGATTCTATTCAAATTTGCATCTTAAAATATTGATCACAATTACACACTTAGGCATCATACATGTTATTATACGTTTGCAGTATAATTGATGCAGGCAATCTTGCATTTAGAGCGAATATTTCATGTAAATAAACATTTCTCAAAGTTCTGGTGTATAAATAACGTCAGTAAGCTCAACGCTTGTGCATGTGAACATGATTGACCGTGCGCTATTAAACCTGCATGCTACAGTGCAGATGGTGCACTGAAACTAAATGCAGATTCTTTAATGAAAATTATTCAAACATTAATGAGTTGATTCAACAAGATTTTTTCTTAACCTATTTTGCTTTGTATAAAATGTTTTTTTTTTAACTACAGTAAAATACTTGAACTATAAAAAAAATTAATCGTATATATGTAATTAGCAGGTATGCAGAGTAAGAAAGAAAGTTGAAAGTTCATAAAGGGTACACAGTGTTAGACTTAGTGGTTGCGAGTTAAGGTTTGGAGAAGTCGGAAAAGTTAAAACAATATTTGACTGAATGCGAGGTAGCATTATTCAAAAGCGTCAGAACTGAAAAAGCATATAAAGTGTTGGGCGGCACTTTACCGAAACACGCTGGGAAACTTGCTTAAGTCAATAAAAAATACACAATATACAACATTTGATAAAGTCCCATGCTAAGGCGAAGTGAGGCTGATTTACGTTCGTCGACTGGCTTTTTTCGTCCTAGGCCGTTTCAGGCTTCGCTTCGCGGATTGCGCGATTTTACGAGGGCGCTGCAATGAAACGACCGTAAAAGTGCAGAGGAATGCCTCAGATATGGAATATTACTTGCTAGCCTGCGCAAGCGCCCGCTTGCCACACAATAACTATAAATCGTGCGCTCAGACCAGCTTCCTTTGGCCGCCCCTCTCTCTCCGATCCCCTGCCTTTCCTATTGCCTTTCCTTGCCGCCCGCGCCACAGCCGCTGCTTGTCATTGCGATTCGGCCGTAGGGCCAACTTACAGTTAAACTGAGATACACACACACACACACGCACACACACACGAACGCAGGCACGCACGCACGCACGCACACACACACACACACACACTACTTGCTTGTTTGGACTACTGCAGGTGCTTTTGAGCACATTGTGGATCGCGGAACCAAGTGCTTGACTTTTTCGAAACTATATTCATAGGTCATGGGACATACCCTAGAGCATTGTATATAGCATATTATCATCTTGGAAAAATTATCGTTTTGTTAAAAGTATTATCAAGATATTATCAATTATTATCAATTATTATCCACGTATTATCAAGTTTATTAAAATTGTTTACTGTTTCAAATTGGGGAGTAATTTGAAAATTAATTCAGAATCATAAAAATCAGACAAGGTCAAATACAGTATTGATTTTAACAAGTATTATGTTATTGTCAATTTAATTTATTATCATATAAGTATATTATATTTATAATTTATGCGAAAACCCGTATATGAAATCAAAACTGGTAAATTTCATACGTTTATGAAGCTATTGTTTGTAATACATAATTATAATTTTAATTTTCTTCAATATTGCATTAATTCTTAACTTGTTAACTCTTATTTCAGTGTGCCTTAGAAAATCATTCGTTTAAAACTAATAATCATTCAGTAGTTTTAAACAATGATTTCTTTCATTCTTTCAAAATTATTTGTTTAACATAAATCATTTTCAGGAAGTATTAAAATAAACGTTTAATTATTTCAATTCAAATCATTTTTCAGTATTTATATCACCCTGCTATCTTGTACAAATATCGAGATTGCTGTAAATCATAGTAAATTTCTCTGTTTCTAAGAAGTTTTCTAGTACTTTATCAGTATATATCTTTTCCATCTGTAGCGACGGCATTAAGAACTTACCTATACGGAACGGTGATAAAATGTGCAAAAATTTGTTTAAATGTTATAACTGTAATTTTTTTCAATTCAGCATAAAATGATATATTAAAAAGGGACTGTTTTAGTTAACGTAAAATAAAGAATTATTCGATAAACTTGTTACATTCAATAATAAAGTCAACCAGCATCAAATTAGTAGTAACAGGCTTGGTATTGCCTGACTATATTCTGACGTTTACTACTTAAATATACAAAAGTACTATAAATATTGGAACATTATTTGTTTGTATATACCCAGGAAAAAATGTTCCATACATGTATCTAATAGTGATTTGAAAAGTGAATAATATGCGAATAATTTGATATTAATTTAAATAAATGTAACTGAAATTCGTGATTCAAGATTTAGTTTGGAAAACTTCCTATTCTAACCCAAGGGATGCTACAGGAAGTTACCGTAACTAAGAATTATAAACGCGGAAAATAAATATAATTTATTTATATAGTTAATATTATTATTTTAGTATATAGTATCGAATTTTTTATTAAAAACGAATTCATCGTACTTTCTGATAAAGAACTGAAAAATTAAAGAACATTAAAGCCTTCGCATGCTGAAAATTGATTTTTAGAACCAAACATATTTTTTACAAATATTATGAAGCTCCGTACTTGACGGTTGACATGTGGCAGTATACCGAACGATTCCATTTCATGATACACTACAATTCGAAGAATGTGTGTGTTTGACGATTAACGACACTACGGCGACTATTGCAAGCAATTAAGTATGAGTTGTTTTTATCGTTACGAACGCTGACTTTTACTCCCATACAGTTTTATCGCTTATTTTATTCTGCATTAATTTCTGAAAATAGAGTTTATGGCCGAGCATCGCGGTTATTGATATAGTTGTTAGAGTAAGTAATTATGTTTCTATTTATTTACATTTTTTTAAAGACCCTAATATACAATTTATTTTGTAAATAGTGTAAAGTATCATTTTAAAACTTGTTAAATATACAAATATCAATTTAAAAGTTTTTAATCCGTCTACTGAGAAAATTAATCATTTTCATACAATAAAGCTTTATTTACAAAACAGGTTTTATTGAATTTAAATTGAATTTCCACTCGATATAAAACAATTTGAGCATCTTGTTTAAATATAAAGACTATATTGAATTCTGACCATTTACTGCAATTAAATAGATTAAATACTCACCGCGTTGCATGCCAATCAAAATAAATGATATTGTATGTTGTTTAGCTCGAATGATTAAGTAATTTATTTAAATTGAATATAAAAAAAGTATTTATATCCTACATCTAAATAATCATTGTACGTAATTGAATAGACTGTTATATTAGCCTTATTGATTTTCTACAAAATGCTTGACAAGTGATTTAATTGTACCATACACAGCAATGCTTTTAAAAAGCCTAATTGGCTATTAAATTGATATTAAATTACACTTTATTCAGAAACAGTTCGTATGGCTGTATGTGAATCTTTGTTCACAGGAGTGGAGAGAGTGGGGGAGGGGTGTGAGAGCATATCGACACCTGAGCGGAAGAACCTCCTATCTCGGTCGGCACGTGAAGAAGCTCCTATCTCGGCTCGCGCAAAGAACCTCTTAATTCGCCGCGGCGAAGAACACCTTAGGCTCGCGCGAAGAAGCTCCTAACTCGCAGCGGCGAAAAAAATCCTATGTCGGCCCGTACGAAGAAGCTTCTCATATATATTATCCGTATAATATTATTATATAATAATATTATAATAATATTATACATATTATACATATGGTATATGAGAAAACCTTGCAATATATTTGTAAATAAAAATCTATTTTGCCATTATTTTTAATAAAATATGCTGAGATACGATATTCTTCGCCGCTGCGAGTTAAGAGCTTCTTCGCACCAGCCGAGATAGGATGTTTTTCGTCGTGGCGTGTTAGGAGGTTCTTCGCGCGAGCCGAGATAGGAGCTTCTTCATGCGTTGACGAGATAGGAGGTTCTTCTCGCGCAGTCCAAGATAGGAGGTTCTTTCGCTCAGGCGTCGATATATGATATGCAGATGTTTCGAAAAATACTATTGCTTTTCAGAGTAATTTTATTATTATTGTATATTATTATATTTGCCAAATAGTAATAGTTAGCAGTAATAGAGCCTGTAGGATCACAGTTATAGTAATCTCTATGTTATCTGTAGTAATGCTTGCCTCATCACCATAGCCAACATAACTAGTTTTTGGGACTAGCTATCTGGAGCTTGTAGTCCATAGCCTAAATTCATAAAACATTGGACGATTTTTACTTATACTTTCTTCTCTTGTTAAATAATATATGAATTTTATAAAACTTATATAGAATAAGATATTAAAACTGAACTTCTTTTACCTATTTTAAGTGTCAAAAAATAAAGATATTTTAGTATTTGAATACATTAATATTAGTTCAACATAACATATTAATAGAATAATTGCATATTTTCATTGAAAACTGTAATTTTCACTTATATGTTTCTACCTTTAACTTGTAAGAAGTTAACTTAAGGTCACTTTTAACTTTTTGATTTTCACTATATTTATATTTTACAAATATCCGCTAACTACGGTATTGTATTTAGTGTCCGATAATTGGGGCACGGTAATTGGTTTTAGGACTTTTATCGCATTCGGCATTTGGAGCAAAAAGTTTGTTTTGTTTATCGATTTAAATTTATTTGGTCAGATTATAAAATTGGGTTATTTCACGATTTTCAAAAAATAGCGAAAGATTAGATTATATTATAGCATAATAAAATAGATTCAGTGTTTTTTTCCAGATTTAAACAAAATTTCTTAAATAACCCAATTAGTTGAAAGAAACTTTTAAAAACATTCGAAAACTGCAAGCTCGCCACTAATAAGGGGAGACCATGGGCTCCGGGTCTCGGATTTTTATGAAACTTTGGGGACCGACTTTTGGAACCTAAAAATGGAGCCCAGTATCCGTAGTTTTATCCCATCAGACTTTAAATCTGAGATAGTGCCAACAAACATTAGCATTGGTCATGTAGATAATGCTAAACAACAAATAAATAAATATATATATATACTACCAACGTTAATGAAATACGCCGTACTAACGTACAAAGGCCCACGGGATAAAACCACGAGTATTGGGCTTCGTTTTTAGGTACCAAAAAATGAACCTTAAAGGTTCATCAAAATCAGTGACCCGAACTCCGTGGTCCGCCCTTGTAAATTTCTGGTAATTGTACCAGAATTGTAAAAGAGCTTTTTTGTAACACAAGCACGATTTTCGCGTTTTTCTGTACGTATTAAGCTGGCCTAAAAGACAATATTTTAGACCGGCGGGAGCTAAAAGAAAATTTTGCGCCCGCAAAAACTTTTCGGAAAATTGCCATTATATATATATATATAGCCCCGCTTAATATGCTAGAAAAACGAAAAATTCAATACATGCGTTACAAAAAATATGGTTGACCTCATTGCAGTACTCGCCTTGGGCTCGTGCTAGCTCGCCTTCGACTCGTACTGCAATCTCCACACTCGATCTAAAAGAAGCCCACTTTGCGCCCTAGGTACACAATATACTATTTTAACTTTATTTCGTACAAAATATTAATCTGGACCAAAGTTATTAACTTTCAAAAAACGTGATGAAAAATGCAGCTAAATTCAAGGATTTTAACTGTTTTATTTACAGTGATTTTTAGTGTAATTTTTATCGCTTTCTTTGAAACTTAAAAGCTTTGGCGCAGATTAATATTTTTTTTACGAAATACAGATGATATTAAAACTCTATTTGTCTACTTTTTGTTACGTTTGAACCATTTTTTCTAGCATGAAAACTTAAAGATCTATGATCAGAAGTAGTGGCACCAGCTTTTACTAAAATAGCGTACAATTGAGATCATTTGGTTCATATCGCGGGAATAAGGGCCCAATGGAAAAAACTGAAGGTGCCACACTTCACTTTTAGGAGTCAGAACACACCTGTCAAAGTTTTAGCAAATATCGTTTTCCAAACCTCCGACACTCTCCTATTTAGTTAGTATATAAGAGTGTCCAGGCCTCAAAGGGTTCAAGCGTCTTACTGTAGCGTGCATGCGATACCGATTTACCGACAACGTTTATATATTTGCGATTATGGCTATGTATACCTATATATGTGTACGTAATTATTATCTAAGTTTAATATTAAAAATATTGTTACTGTATATCACTATAGTAAGTAAATTAAAAAGATAATACCAATCAAAAGTCGAGTTTTAAATTTTTTTTTTTTCAGAACCGCAATGGAAAAATTCCCAGGACCGGTGGCAAACATTCCCATGGTACATTGAAAGTAGCCCTAAACAAAACTAGTAAAAAGTCACATGTTGATCTAATAAAATTTTAAAATCAACAAAGTAATAATTATTATGCTGTATCGTATATTCTACATTATTTTCTAGTAATTTTTACCCTTAAAGATTTTCCCATGCTACATTGGAATTTTTAATATTCTTACCGAATATTCCAAAATTACTTGAAAAACATGGTAATTTTCCCAATGTAGGTATTCTGACAAACATTACCACAGTTTTATTCTCAGTGTATGTTTGACATTAAGATTGATTTTGTATAAGTAAAAAGGTAATATAAATTTATAATAATTTATCAGATAATTATACCTCCTATAATATTAAGAACAGAAAACTCTCCGGTCTCTGGTTACATCATTAAGTTCATATCTTATTTCAAAAGTTTATGGGTGGATCCATAGTTATAGGTGGATGGATGTGTGGGTGGATGGTTGGTGTCCTAGGTATGTGTTGTTAAATAGTATTTTTAGGTTTGATAATGTGTTGCACATTATAATTTTTGGGCATTATAATGTTTTGAGCATTATCATTTTTGAACATTATTTTTTTTTGCATTAATAATATTTGGGTATCGTCATTTTTTTTGTTGGAACCTTATAATTTTTTACTTTTAAAATGTTTTGCTTTTATTGTTTTTTTGGGCCTTATAAAATTTGGACCTTATAATTTTTTGCATAATGTAATTTTTGGGCCTTATAAAATTCAGACCTATCATTTTTTTACGTAGTATAATTTTTGGTCTTCATAAATTTTGGGTCTTATATTTTTTTGCATAGTATAATTTTTGGGCCTTATAAAATTTGGGCTTTATAATATTATGTTTTTAGTTTTTTTGAGCCTTATAATTTTTTATATAATAATAGTATTTTTAAAGTAATTTTTTGGACCTTATCATTTTTATGGTTATATAATTTTTTTCCATCTAAGAATTTGGGCATTTAAAGTTTTTGGACATTATTTTTTGGGCACTATTATTTTTTGCGCATTATAATTTTTTATGCATTTAAATTATTTGCGTATTATAATTTTTGGACCTTAGAATTATTTGCGGATAAGTTTTAGGCATAATATTTTTTTGGGTTTCATAATTTTTTGCCTATTTTAATTATTGAGTATAAAATATTGTTAACTTCATTTAATAACTTCTTTGTTTTTATAAATTTTGTTTTTTTATGGGTTTTATGTGGTTTAGGGGTTTATGAGGTTTATGATTTTTATGGGTATTATGGGGCTTATGAGATTATGTGGTTAACTATGTTTATGGGTTTTATAGGGCTTATGGGGTTCACAATATTTATGGGTTTGATGGGGCTTATGGGGTTTCACGATGTTAATGACTTTTATGGGGTTTATTAATTTGACGTTTTTTATGTGTTTTATGTGTTTCATACTGTTTCTGGTGTTTATGATTCTCATGGGTTTTATGGGACTTATGAGATTATGGGTTTTACGATATTTATGGGTTTTATGGATTTTATGAGGTTTTAAGATGTTTATGTGTTCATTAAGTTTATGAGTTTATGAGGTTTTTATGGGTTTTATGGCGGTAATGGGGATTACGATTTTTATGGGTTTTATGAGATTCATGCGTAATTGCGGTTTATGAGTTTTAGGGTAGTTAATGTATTTTCTGGTTTTATCGGTTTTATAGTGGTTTATGATTTGTATGGGTTTAATGGGGTTTATAGTGTTTATGATGTTTATGACTTTCATGCGGTTTATATGGTTTACATTTTGAATGGATTTTATGGATTTTATAAGGCTTATGATTTGTAATGAATTTTATAGGGTTTGCGTTTTTAATGGGCTTCATGATTTTTATTGGGTTTATGATTTTTATGGGTTTTATAGAGTTTATGGGTTTATGGAGTTTCCAAACAATACAATAGGACACGCATAAGGCTCGAGCGTGCGTAAATAATTGTTAATTTTCATTTTATTAAATCCGTAAATGCATATATATCGATCCGAGCGACGTTAGGAACGAGGATTATTTCGTTAGTATATTATATATTTATAATTGTACGAAAAACACTGTCACATGTCATAAGAAAATTACATATTTAACTTCAACATTGTGAATAGGGGTAACAGAAAAGTCGTAAAATAAATAATATATAAAAAGGTAAATTGAAAATGTGAAGGAGCAATTGCTAAAAAGCACATGTAATTAGAGATAGAGACATCTGGTAGAGCAGTCGCGCAAAGTATCGAAAAAAGGGTAGAAGAAGCCTTGAAAGGCTCACCTAATCTTCAAAAGATATCGGTGCGACGGGTCTTTTTACAGATTTCAATAGGGACCCACATTACCGCGGGTTGGAGCTTTATTGCTCGGGCGCTTGGCAGCTCTCGGCTGTTCTCGTCAGCGTCGAGCCGCTCAGGAGCGGAGACGGATAGAATCCGCGTCAGAAAAGGAGACGAAGGTGAGGGTAGCGAGTGCGAGTGAGCGGGCCTCGAAGATTGATAAAAGGGTAT
The DNA here is from genome assembly GCA_949152435.1 of Gastracanthus pulcherrimus. NCBI lineage: Eukaryota > Metazoa > Arthropoda > Insecta > Hymenoptera > Pteromalidae > Gastracanthus > Gastracanthus pulcherrimus. The sequence goes on from OX424576.1 coordinate 51,476,201, forward strand.
CCGGGTGATGGGTCAGAGTAGACGTCGACGGGGGTGGGCGGCGGCGTATTCATAGGAAATTCGAATCTGACCGAATCGTGATGCAGGATGCTGCGGGCGATGTGGTTCGCTCGGCAAATGGGCAACTTTGACCCCGCAGACTCGATTTTCCCTCTCGCTCACTCGTTGTCTGCAGCGGCTTGCTTAAAGAGAGGCGGCCGACTATTGCGCCAGCGCGCCTGCGTGTAGGGACTTGAGGCTTGCGGCGGAGCGTCTGCGGGAACTTCCGCGGCGTGCACGGGGGGCATAAAACGACTGACGAGAGGAGAGGGTCGAGGAATGGAGGCCAAATATCCATGCAAATAAGTCAGCAAGCAAGAGGGCACCGGAGACCCCGGCTATGTGTACATATACTCCAGGCTCCTGCTCCTGCTTCTGCTCGTGCTTCCTTTGCCTCCCGTGTTCTCTCCTTCTTCTTGCATTTCCTCCTTCCTCTTCTCCACTTCCTCCTCCTTTCTTTCTCCATCTTCCCTCCTTTCATTACTGTATTGTGTAAATAGTAAAAACTTCCTGATTTATCTGCCTTTGCAGTCAGACGAGATGAGAGGCTTTCGCTCTGACTCCTTCAGACTCACTGAAAGTCTTGAAGGGGCGCAGAATTTCGGTGCCATAGGCTGATTAGTAATTTTCAATCTAAATGTATACAGGATGAAGAGCGAAGGTGAAAGAGCGAGAGAGAGAGAGAGAGAGAGAGAGAGAGAGAGAGAGAGAGAGAGAGAGAGACTGCGAGACTTGATTACTTGTGATCCTGCTTTCCACTTCTTATTGTCTTCTTACTACAGCTCACTATATAATTTCATTTAAAAGTCTTGACTGGTTTTATGAATATAAATTTAAATCATCGCATCATATCCTGCACTCTCATCATTTTGCTGCAAAACTTTAAGCAATTCAAAAACTTGAATTGTTTTTTAAATACCGAGTGCTTTATCATCGCACTGAAAATTCAATATCACTATTGAATAATGTTTCATATGATATCTTCAATACATACTTTTGCTATTATTCTTCTTTTGAATTGAATGTAGTATCCATTATACAACATCTATAAAAAAAACTATTGTATATTTGATTAATTTAAAAAAGTATTACTATGCAGATTTCGGAAATCACAAAAAAGCGTAAGAGAAGATAAGGTACAAAAGTTGAGCATAATGAAGGTTGATGTTAAAAATAAGAATTTAGCTCTTCTTTTGAAACAGTTATCTAGCCGGTCTTTGTGTCATAAAGAGCGTCTTAACAAGGACCGAAGGGCTGTATAGAGAAGAAACCTAAGCCTCGCACACCGTCGGAAAAAAAAACCAAGCAGCGTGCTGAAAGGATCCACAAATAAATCATCAAGAAGACATCGAGACGCTCTGCGTTGGCCGGTCTGTACACGCAAAGCTCGTGTATACATGTATACAAGGCTCGCATCAACACAAAGAAAAAGCGAGCTCCGGCTCTTTTCGCCATATTCTTCGAACAGCTCGCGCCGCGTCCCGCTTATATAAGCAACAAAAAGCTTTGTAGAACGCGCGGCGCGCCACTACGTCCATATAGCGAGTATGGCGGTAGCCGTGACGTTACCACTTCAATGGATGCGTACGCGCCTTGCCACGGCCACGCGTGCATTGACTTTGATGACGCTGGTTTTCAGCTGCTGGGCCCCATTCGCGCGCAATCTCGATCGCCTCTACAGTGGAGCTCGACGAAGGCGCGCCACAATGGGGGCTGTTACGCGCATTGTGCGCCTATGCATTTGCTCTATTGAGAAATACAAAAAAAAAACAACAACGGGAGGCGGGGACGACGAGGACTCGAATGCGCTCACGGAACACTAAACACCGAGAGAGAGAGGGAGAAAACAGTGTCGCGTGTCTGAAGCGAGAACCAATAAGCGCAAATAACAACAAACAAAACAGCAGTGCTCGTATTGCGTTTTATGGTTTTATGCTATATGCTCTTTTTGAACATGATATATTGTAAAGAAATTAAGCGCAACGCTTAAGCTGTTGACAGATGCGTGTTCACCTTGTCTCGCGTCTTTTTTGCTACCCTCTTTTGCATTCGTTCTTTTGTAACTTTGCTTTTGTGCCAAGGTTCCTTTTCATTTTGTTTTTTTGAAGAGAAAGCATTGTAACGATGACATAACAGTTTTGAAATTCGAGATTTTAGTGAATTTCGATGATTTCAAGTTAGCATGGACGTGTGCGTATGCGTGTTTGTGCATGCATGGGCTAAATTTTGTAACCATAACTTCAAATGCGTCCATATACCGCGTTGAAATTTTACAGGCTAATCAGGTTTGATCAAATTTGGAACAAAAAACTGCTTTTAATGTTTTTCCAAATATGTAACTGAGTGTATGTATATACGTATGTATGTGTATGTGTTAGGGTGGTTCTAATTAAAAACAAATTTTAAATATCAAAAATAAATCTCAAGATTTAGTGTTTATCAAAAGAAAGTTTGTAGGGAATTTGATGCTTTACATTAAGTTTTCATATGGCTATAAGCGTAAGGGGTCAAGCCTGAGTTAAATTTTGTAAAAAATCATTGTACATTTTATAGACGGTAAAGTATTTTGACACAATGTATGTTGATACAAGTTTTTATATCTTAAATATGTATATTATATGTGATTTTGCCACGAATTAAATCCCTCTAAGTGGTCTTTATAGTCCCTTGAAATTTCGCTAATCTACATTATTCTATTTGAGCCTTTTAACCACTTAACACGTGTTTTTTAATCAAGCAGCACCTTTCTCATGGTCACCGAGGCTTTAATTATTTTCAATTGTCAGACATCACACGTATCAATAATAATAATATGAAAATACTATAAAAATACTACTATTATTGATACATGTGATGTCTAACAATTGAAAATTATCATTTTTAAAAAATGTAGCTACTGAATCCCATGAGTACACTTCTGAAGAATACTTTAAAGCCTCGTGACCATGAAAAATGCATCACCTAATTCAAAAACATGTGGTAAGTGGTTAAAAAGGCTTAAATTGCATAATGTAGATTAGCGAATTTTCAAGGGACTATAAAGACCACTTGGAGGGGTCTACTTCGTGGCAAAATAACATATAATATACATACGTAAGACATAAAAACTTGCGTCAACTTAGATTGTGTTAAAATATTTTTGCCGTCTATAAAGTGGACAATGATTTTTTACAAAATTTAACTCAGGCTTGACCCCGTAAGGAGGGTCATTCGCTAGGTATAGCACATAATACAAAAAATTATATAAGAGTTTATAAAGGTCCTACGACAAAACTAATGAAATGTACTTAATAATAGACCATAACTACATGAGAAAAAAATTGTTCCAAAAAATCGTGACGCCACAAGTGTAAATATTGCCAATTTAAAAAATATTTAGTTAAACCCCATTATTTTAAACCAATTTTAATGTTTCTGGGCTTATATTTTTCCTGAAACATTTCTCTACAAATTTAATGGAAAAAATTATTAAAATAATATATTTGTGATAAGAGAGAGCAAACTGTTTAAAATTTTACGCGTATACCTATAAATAATTAGCTTTCTCTTATCACAGATATATTATTTTATAATTTTCTTCCATTAACTTTGTAGAGAAATGTTTAAGGAGAAAAATATGCTCCGAAACATTAAAATTGGTTAAGAAATAAAACAAGAATTGGGGTTTAACTAAATATTAAAATTGACAATATGTACACCTGTGATGGCAAGATTTTTTTGGAACAATTTTTTTTCATGTAGTTATGGACTATTACTCGTATTAAGTACATTTAATTAGTCTTATTGTAGGACCTTTGTAAACTCTCATTTAATTTTTGTTTTAAGTCCTATGTCTAGCGAAAAATCCTCCTTAAGAGGTTTGCTTATATGTGTATTAAGCAACATTTAAAGAAGGTTCTTTTATTTATTTCTATACAAATTTTCCAATAATTGTGATTTTCTTTGGTGCATTACACTAGGGAAATTCCTTAAAGGGGGTTTAAACTATATTTTACCACTTTTCTCCAGTAATTTGCGAATAAAATAATTAAGATTTAATTGATACGGTTAATAAAATTATTGGTAATTGATAACTAGAATATAAAATCTAGTCGTTTACTTTCGTCAGAATATTTTTTTCTTGGAAAGAACATTCATTTACGTTCAATTCATCTAACCCCGGCTATATTTGCACATTTTTATAGGTATACCTTAATTTTGTATTATTTTTTAAAAATCAAAATTACTTTGCAACTTTTTTCGAAATAGAATATACAAAAAATTTAGTAGACAGGATATCAAAATGTAAAAAATTATGAGTCTTACTAATTTTACGTTCTCTTTACATCATAGATAATTGTGCGCAATTTTATATAAAAGATGACGTCAAGATCTTTAAATTGACTAATCGTATCACTGTTGAGGATATTTTGATCAAGAGCTATAGTCACTTGAAATTTATAATAAAAATTTGGTAGTAAATAAAAGAACGCAATATTTAACGTTATTCCATTTACTATCACTAATCGTATCACTGTTGAGAAGCTTTTGATCAAAATATCCTTAAATGTATTACGATCACTCAATTTAAAGATATAGAAGTCAGCTTTTATATAAAATTGCGTACAAGTGCATATAACGTAAATTGCCTCAAGTAAAATTCATAGACGGTTTAAGATAAAAGTTTAACGTACATGCCTACTTTTAAGATGTTTTATATTTTTGGTATTTTAAAATTTTAGAAATTTAAAAATTAAAAATTTTTTTTTTTAAATTGATTTGATCTTTAAAAAGAAATAATAAAAAAAAATTTATCCAAAAAATGCTCCACTCTTTTTGTAATACATGTCAAAAGGAGTGGATTAACCTTTCAACAAGAATTTTCGTTCATTATGTCACCTAAATTCGTGTGAGGAACAAAGTTCCTTTAATAAATATGGTATTGAAAATAGTGATTATTGTGACGTGTAAGATCAAGATATTGAGGTTTTACAACGGTAACATTTAAAACATTATTGTGTTTTGATAGCGTAAAAACTTTCAGAATGATTGCTTTTAAACATAAAAAGTTTTCTGGACTTGTAATAGAAAAATTGTTTTTTTGGGTTTAACCCAGTCCTGCTCCCTTAAGGTAGCATTCTGGTAATTTTTTACCAAAAAATTGAAAAATATTTTATTGTAGGAAAGTGCTCTTCACTCGTTAACGGAAAACAAACAAGTAGTTTCACCACAAGAAAACATTTTTTTATTGTGGAAGTAATACATTAAAAATAAAGTTTTATCGTTTTTTTTGTTTTTTTACCAAATAGAATGAAGAATTCAAAGATTAGTATATTTATAATTAATTATTGATTACCTAATATAGTACCTGATATAGTTACCTGATATAGTGCCAAATATATTTGATACACGAAAGATGATTAAAAAATTTTAATAAATATGATGTAAGGATACAATACGTAATATATCAGAATTTTAGTCTTGTTTCTTGCTTGATTTTTTCTGATTCAAGTTTTCTTGTATGCTAAAGTTGATTTGCGTGAGTATATTTAGTGAATCATTTTAAATCTTTTTTTCAAATATTGTTTGATGAATTTCGAAGAAAAGTTAGCGTTTTTTAATGTACTTTTATTGATTTACTAATGTATGTACTGATATTAACCTTTAAAAAATGATGAAAATACGACATTTATTTATGTTTTCAATAGAGTATATTTCTAAAAGTAAATTGAAACTTAAAAGTATAATAAATGCTAACTTTTCTTTCTTTTAATTTCTAGAAAGATGATAAATTTTCCTAAATCTGTTCGATGGATATCTTGACGCAAACCAACTTTAGAAAACCTACCTTATTCTGGTCTAAAAAATGACTAATCTGTGCATATTTTGGAATCTAGGAGGGTAAAAAATCTGAAAAATTCTGGAAAATATACTTTCTATATTACGAATATTCGGTCATTTTTTCAGATTTTTATCGTGGACTAAATAAAAACTTTGGAAAATCACCAGAAAGCAACCTTAATGAGCAATAATATAATATAAGTAATAGATTTCAAGATTTGTAAGTTCAATTTATTAAATATTTGCAGCTGTCTCACAGTGAAAATATTAATAATTTTGTGTGCGCGATCAGCGCACATGTACTTTAATAAGTAAAATATATAAATATTCAGAATGTATATCACATTTGATTTTCTGATTTCGTGCTGGTAAATATTTTTTATTTTTATTTTGTCTCGCTTTATTTATTCATCGCATCTGTGAAAACTCGTTGCCATAATTTCGCCAGGAAACAAATAATACCCTCAATAAGCGATTTTCAATATTTTGACGGATCGTTAGTGATAGTACATACACCGCGCACTGAAATGAATAATTCACTTGGACGATTAACGGAATTAATTATTCTGCGATTCTCTTGGTATTCATTTAACCGCAAAATTATTCAGATAGCCTCTCTGTTACCCTCGTTATTCATTTATTGCGCCGTAGAATTCGTCCATTGTCGAAAGATTCAGTCGCGACTGTGAGCCAACTCATTGACGTCATTTTCTGGCAATCAAACGAGCTAGTTTGACAAATGAAATCCATCCACATATAATCCTTTATTACCTTATTTAATCTTGAATTATGGCTTTGTGTTATACTGGAAGCATAATTAAAAATTATATGTCGCGCATTAATTTATTTTTTTCGTCCATTATTATTGACGTTAAGTCTCCTTTTTTAATTACGTATGTGCAGTTTATACTATACACAATGGATGTCATATCATTTCCAATACATTATGGATTCATCCTTCAACAAAATATATGATAGACTAGTATAAAAAAGACTTTTTTGGTTATATAAATATAAATCGATACATAAGAGTACTGATTGTGACTATAGCTTTAATGTTATTTCATCATATTGTTAATTTTAGATCCTTATTCATTTATAAAGTGCTGCTACACTGTAGAATATGAAATTAACCTATATATTTCTATTTAAAAATTTCTCTGATACACTGAGAAAAACCGTGTAGTAAAATTTACTATTTGTTTTGTAACGTGAGGACATACCCGCCTGAATCGTAAAAACTACTATATTATATAATATAATTTTCTATTTACATTGTAAATTTTGCTATATAATACAGTAATTTTTACGATACAGATAGATATGTCCTCAAGTTACAAAAGAAATAGTAAATTTGTTACACTATTTCTCTCAGTGTATATAGTTGTTTAAATAAAAAATAAATCCTTTGCATGTTTACTGAACGTATTATTTGCTTTTTCATTATTATTAAAACTATTGCTATATTTTACTTTTATCAAACTTCATTCGCATTGTAAATGTCACTTAGGTATGTGCAGAAATTGAAAAGGTTTAAAAAGTCATTTCAAGTATTTCATAATTTGCATTTACTTTGATCAAGCCTCCAGACGCTTGCGAATAAATATAAACGGACAGAACGTTCTTTCAAATTCTTCGAGTGAAATGCATAAATTATTACGTGATGTATACATGTACTCGTTACAAACTAAAGATATGTGAAAAATTAAAAAATTTGTTGAAAAAAAAAAAAAAATTTTTTTTAATTTTAAACAAAATTGCATTTTTTATCAAAATTAATTTTTCGAAGAGTCCGTATTGCATAGTAGGTTATTTCTCTTAGTAGCCAAATAAAACATTACCGATTTAACGCCGCTCGTTTAAAGTGAAAAATACGTATAAGCGCTCAAGGAGTAGTTCCACGGCATTTTAAGTTTTATACGTTTTACTATTTTTTACTGTATTCATTCTAAATTCAAGCTGAATCTTCGTACACATTAGGATGAAAATCAAGTGTATTGCATAATCCTCGCCAGGAAACTTTGACATTGTGGTTAGGAAAAGTCTAGACTATTTAATAATTTAAAAACGGCACTATGAACATTACTTTTATAATGTCTTGTCAAAGCTTTAAATTCAAAAAGTGTATTCCTTAATATTTTAAAACTGTACGCAATTTGTACGATAAGTTTAAGTTTAGAAGACCTAGACTTTTTATCTTTATTAATAAATGCTTTAGATTATAGTAAATTATGCGCTGATATATTTTAAACTTATTGATTTTGTTGCTCAAAAAAAGAAACAAAAGTTATCTCAATTCGTTGATTATTATTCAAGTAGAGAGCGAAAGCCATTAGCATAGCATCTGACCTCTATCGCTTCGAAAGCAATTATAAGAGATCGCCGGGGAAAAGCAAACAGGTCGAAAGTTAGTTTACGGAAAACAATTAGAGCGTGGCAAAAGGGACTTTCAGCAATAACAACAGACTCGCTGTCAAAGAGAAAAACAACGAAATCGAGGTCGTCCGTGCCGGTAATGCGGCCAGACTCGCAGCTTTCTCTCACGCATTATGCATGAACTTTTGCCCCTCCTTCGAAACAGAGCGGGCGGTGCGCAATCCACAAAAGGAGCGAGAGAGCAGGAGAGTCTAGAGAAGGAACAAACACGCGGCATCAGATGAACGTGTAAATTAGCGGGCGTCGCGCGCGCGCCTGGCTGCAGTTAATTTCTGGCCGGTTATCAATTCAAGCAAGAAAATGGAGGCCGCACGAGCACGCCGTAGCCTTGTTCTTGCAACGCCGCGCGTCTGGCGTATAAAAGCTATATAACAAAAGATGGAGCTCGTGCCGCGCCGCGCGGCGGGAGCCGCGGGCAAAAGAGCGCCACAGCTCGCTAGAGGGAGAGCTGAGTCGGAAGCGCGCGAAAGAGAGAAAGAGAGTAAGCGGGGCAATTCCTTGCATCCAGCGTGGCGACCCTATAACCTCGGAAGTTATGGTCCAGCGGCACGAGTCTCTCGTTTAACGCGAGGCATAAGTTAATTACGGAGAATTTATATTCACTTTGGGGCTTCGTTATCGAGACTCGTTTTGCCCGCTCTCTCTCTCTCTCTCTCTCTCTCTCTCTCTCTCTCTCTCTCTCACACACACTCTCGGAAAGGCGAGAAAAAGCGTGAAAGAGATGCAGACACATATCCAGATGGGGAGAGATAGAAGGGAGAAGAGCTTAGTACAGTGACCGAGTTCCTGTGCTTTAATTAATTCCGAAGTGTGACAGAATTCTGGCGCTCGTCCCTCTCCACCTCTTCTTCCGTCTCCTCGCCCGTATAATACCTGATAGAAAAAAGCGAGAGCAGACTATGCATAGATCAGCACCGCGTCTCGTCGGCTAATTAATCGTTTTTCTTAATTATTCGCAATCCAATTACACGATCAGCGCAGCCGCGCTGCTATGGTCGAACGCTGACAAGCGTCGTTTGTTACAAAGAAAAACCTGCCGTGGTAACTTTCTTCGCGATCAGCAGCTTCTTCAAACTGACGACACGTTGCGGAGAGCATGTGTCGATATTTTTCGACTAGATATTTTCTATTCAATCTAAGTCTCGAGCTTAAAATTGTTTTGTTAACATTTTACTCACGATACTACTGATTCATTTCATTCAGAGCTAGCGTATGTATATTCGGTGAGTACTGGTACGGTCACAAAGTTTATATTTCAATAGACGTTAATGAAGCCTGATTTAGTTGGTAACACCATTTAAATCCATAATATTAAGCACGCCGTAATGTGAAATGATAAAGAGTTTTTTTAATTGTTTAAAACTACGTGGAGTCTAAGTGAATAAAACAGCATTATAAATCACTTTGTTTTGATGAGTAGAACATGACTCGATATAGTCAGACATGAGTAACGCGTAAACTAATAATTTTATAGACTGTCAAATGATAAATAAAGATTGAAATAAGTAAATATATCAATATTTCATATAACGTTTATGCATTAATACTGTTTGACTAATGACAGAAAATCTTGAACTTTGATTCAAAGTTATTTTCATCAATTGTCGTATCCCTAAAGAGCAATAAAGTACATAAAATATAAACATAAATGAGATGAATATAAATTTCTCGTAAATTACTATATAGTGCGGGTAACAATTGCAATTTATGCAAAGAGAAATACAGGAATAAGCAATTAAAATTTAAAAAAATACAATTTTTATTAGACTATCATTATCGAGAAACTGTAAAATCGAATGTTCAGATAGTGCAGACGAGCCTAATCAGAGCGACAGAATAAGGTCGTTTAGAATGCGGCCAAATTGATGGAGTATCGGGGCGGCATAGTATGGGGACCTGCCGGCATTGCGCATAGCGCGTGCATCGTGTTTGACCGGAAATACTCGATATTCCATTCCATTTGTCATGTAGATGCGTAGAGAAAACGGGGCTTCATTAGAATGAGCTTACGTGTGCACACGTGAATGTTATGGCTTTGCGTTTCATAAGTGAGTGTATAAATAGCTGTTGTATGTACACGTTATAGTAAATACTACTGATTACGGATGGCACGTTTAAGGTCATTCGTTATAATCGGTTAAAGAGCACCGCTCAATTATTTCATTCGTTTCGCCTTTACTAATCGTCGATTTATATAATATTATGACAACGATTTTATCGTAATTACTTGAATGCTTTACCCGTGGCGATACCGCCACATTTGATAAAATCTATATGACTCTTCAAGGCCTTTAAATCCAGTTCTATTTAATACTTTTCAGATCAATGTCAAGCAAAGTTTGAAACATCCAAAGCGAATGAATAAAAATGATGAAATAATCCCGATGCACATTATCATTGCAAACAATATATTTCTTTATGGTAGAAATAAATACACTATCATTTAACGTTTTATAATCGAGTAATATCATTACCAATACATCTTTCTGCTTGCTGAACGTATTGGTAATAATATACCTTCAATTTCAATATAACAAAAATAAAAGAAATTTAAATATACACTCATACTACATCTATTATACGATGCTTTATACTTATGAACACACAAACACGCTATCTCAATGATGCATCGACATGTGCATTCAAATTAAAAAAATATGCTATTTATTGATGAAGGACATATTTTAATTTATTCTGATTATAAGGGGACTAGGCAATTGAAAAATTGATTTTTTTTTCATTGCACTTTTCGAAAGTATTATCCTTCCCCAGTGTAGAAAATGATAGTAATTAAAAAAATAGATATATATATATATATATATATATATAAATGAATGAGTGAGGGAAGGCTGGGTAAATAAATAAATACATAATTTTTCGCGGGAATATGAGACAACTTGCCTCGGCGTAAAAACTCCCATGAGGCAGAGAGAAAAGTCGAGGCAAGCGAATTATTTATTTAATGAAGAGGAAATTATACATAACAAAAAGAGATTCTAAGATAGGAACAAAAAGAAGGGTGAGAGAAGGTGACAAACGCAAATACCCTAACGCTGTGAGGTACCATTAACGCGCGCAAGAGAGCTCTCTTACCTTAAATACTAGACGGGAGAAACGTGGATAGCGCGACGTAATTTCTTGGCTGCACGTGGTTGGGATGCACCTCCTTGGTCGCAGGGCGCCTCGACGTCTCGAGGTAACCGTACCTGGACCACGGGCAGACCCTTTGGCCCTGCCGCGTAGGTGATCGCCGGGTGGAAGTCGGCACGTCGAGGGAGCTCGCACGTGGCCGGACCTTCCCAATCGTCCTTCGCACCGAACACACACACATACGCGACTCGATTTACGCACACATACACCCGACGCAGACAATTAATGAAGGGAGAAGTCGACCGTCCTGATAAGGACGTACGTGCCGAGCTTCTCGTACAATATATTCAAAAAATCCAGTATCAGGTCCGATGCGCTGCCTGGAATCACGCCAGAAAAAGTCGACCAGTCTCTGCGGGAGAGACAACGGAACTGCCGCACACGTGCATAAGATGCGCGTGAACTACCGCTCTCGCGGCGCTCGCATCCGCTCGGCCGATAAGCGGCGGCGCACGCAACTACTCGGCCGATTGTAATACGCGGTGGTCGGCGAGCTACGGCGCGCAATTCAAATTCCCGCCAAAGGCTTAAATAACCCGAACATTGCGCCCGCCTTCGCCCGACGGACGAACCAGAACCTTGTAGAAAGGAGAAAACCGGCTCACTTTTACTTAGCATCCAACACTAGAGGGCAAAGACGACCATTGTGTCGTCGAAGGGAAGAAGAGGCAGTCTTGATGGTAACCACTCGCACCAGACCATCCGGGCCAGGGTGCACCTCAGTGACCCTGCCCAATGTACATTTTGATGGAGGGTACCGATCATCCTTCACCAATACGAGCTGACCTACCTTGTTACGGATACGCTGGAGTGGCTGGAACCAGTTCAGCCGATTTTCTGGCAACTCGGGCAGGTCAGCGTCCGGAAGCAAAACCGAAGCTCCTTCATTAAGGAAATGCGAGGGAGTAAGCGCCCGCAAGTCGTTGAGGTCAGAACTTAAGGCCCCTAAAGGACGAGAGGTAAAGCAGGCCTCGATCTCCACGAGGACTGTGGATAATTCCTCGAAAGTGAGGGTGTGCTCACCGATAACTCTCCTCAAGTGGTGCTTCACAGACTTGACCCCTGCTTCCCATAAACTACCGTAATGCGGCGCACTGGGAGGGATGAACGTCCAATCAGTTCCATCGTTCGCAAGAAGAGAGGCAACCTTCTTGTAAAACTCGGAGGCACGATGGAACATACCCTGGAGTTTCTTATCCGCTCCCTGGAAGTTTGTGGCGTTGTCGCTGTAGAGATTACGGCAAATGCCTCGTCTCCCTACGAAACGATGATAGGTACAGACGAACGACGCTGAAGTTAAGTCGCTAACGAGTTCTAGATGAATAGCTCGAGTAGCGAAGCAGACGAACAAAGCGATATATCCCTTATAAGACCGATTCCCTCGACCCTTTGCCATACGAACTTGGAACGGGACCGTAATCGAGTCCTGACGTAGAGAAAGCTCTACCCTTTGTCACTCGATCAGCGGGGAGCTCACCCATAAATTGTTGAGCTGAGTGAGGCTTAGCACGTTGACAAGGCATGCATGCGCGAATTGTTGATTTAACTAGTCGATTTCTACCTAGGATCCACACCTGAGGAGGAAAAACGAGCCAATATTTCGGCTTCTTCAAAACGTGGACGAGCGTGATGAGCTCTGATCGGGTCAGCCGGCCGAGGTCACTCTGTCGAGGCATGGATAGCCACGCCGGACCCGGCCACCAGAGAACGCTATCAGCCAACTCTTCCGGATGAACCCCTCGTGTCGCCAAGTCCGCCGGATTCTCCTTCGTCGGAACGTGAGCCCACGTGGCTGACGGCAACGTAGTTTGTATCAAGGATACTCGATTGGCTACAAAGGTCTTCCAATAGTACGGGTGCTTACGAAGCCACATAAGCACGATCTGACTATCAGACCAGGTAAAAATTGGATGACCTCGTAATAAATCCATACTAATCACACGCAGGATGAGTTTTGCGAGAAGAGCATCGTCACAGAACTCCAAATTGGTAATGCTCACCGTTTTCACGGGAGCTATCTTTGTTTTTGGCCGACAATAACGACACCCGGCAATTTCCATTACCCTCATTAATTTGCAGATATACCACTGCGGCATAAGCTCGAGAAGAAGCATCGGCAAATTCATGTATCTGATAAGAACAAGCAGCTGTACCCCCTAGCCAACGTTCGATGGACAGAGAAGGCAATGCAGATAAACTCTTGCAATAATCATACCAGCGCTCACCGATCTCAGCTGGCAGTGATGAGTCCCATTCGCACTTCAAGATCCACATATTTTGCATCAAGATCTCGGCCGAGACCGAGACTGAGGCAATCCAACCTAACGGATCGAATAAACGCGCAATATTAGAGATGACGGACCTTTTCGTTTGAGCAGCAGCCAAATTCTCAACACTAGATGCATTGAACCAAAACGCATCTTGCGATGGGACCCACTGTACCCCTAGAGCCTTAACCGACTCATAATCATCGGTCTGCTTCTCAGTCATCTGCCGTACCGAGTCTGGCAGTAATTCCGGATGATTTGCAGCCCATTTGTCCAACTCGATCCCAGCAGAAGCTAAGAGCACGGTAAGCTCGACCCTCTTCCGGATTGCAGTCGACAAATCATCCGCTCCTGCAAATGTGTCATCGACGTACGTTTCTGACTGAACAGAACGAGCCCCGAGCGGAAAGTGATTCCCTTCATCCTCAACTAACTGCGAGAGAGTGCGAATTGCTAAATAAGGAGCACAAGCCGTCCCATAAGTGACCGTAGTCAGGCGAAAATCAACTGGTTCAGATGCAGCATCGGGCGCCCAGACGATCCTCTGGTAGTCCTGATCTTCCAGCCTCACCCGAATCTGTCGAAACATCTTGACTATATCAGCAGTGAAAGCGAATCGATACCTACGCCAATTCAACAGAATCAAGGAGAGATCACTCTGCAACGGAGCGCCTGTGAACAAAGAATCATTCAACGAATGTCCGTCTCGCGTACGACGAGAGGCGTCGAACACAACCCGTAGCTTCCACTTTGATGCGTCCTCCTACACCACTGCATGATGAGGCAAATACCAAGCATCAGATCGATGGATTTCCGACGAAGGAACCCGCGACATGTGACCTAACCTCTCATAAGTTTTCATGAATTCAACGTACGCTTGGGTAAGCTTCGGATCAGGAGAAAGCCGACGATGCAGATGAGAAAGCGATTCCAGTGCGATGCGACGAGTCTCCGCAGCGATGGAAGGGGGATCTGGCTTCAAAGGGAGCTTCACCTCACACCGACCCTGCGAGTCACGGCCATGCGTCTTCCGAAACAATCTCTCGCACCTTGTATCCTTCGGCTTCAACCTGTCACTTGGTGCTGAAACTTCTTCAAGTACCCAAAATCGCTGCAACATCTGATCTAAATCATCCCTGCAGTGGACCGCCTGAACTGGAGAATCAATCGCAGAACCATCCGCCCGCCGTGATCCTTCTGCATCCATCGGTCCGGAGACAATCCAACCGAGGACAGTGTTCTGAGCAACAAGCCGCGAAGTCGTGAATTTTTTCACCCCAGAAAGAAGCACCTGACCGTAGATGTCTCCGCCTAGAATAAGATCCATCTTCTTCGGCACTGCAAACTCAGGCTCAGCTAAAACCATACTCGAAAATTTCTCCCGAGCTAAAGCCTCGCTAAGTTCGCGGGAAGGAAGACGCGAAGTGAGTTTAGGAAGAACTAATACTTCTGCTTCGACCTGAAATCCTGCATCAACCGCCGAACGAAGAGTGATCTGAGTGATCGAACGAGCAATGCCGGCAGCGCATGCCCCAAGACCAGACAGTGGCACGTGTGTACGTCGCTTAGGCAGTCCAAGTAACTGCACAATGGATTCAGATATAAATGAAGCTTCCGAGCCTTGATCTAAAAGCGCTCACACACATGTGCCCTTGCCCTTTGGACCTACTACCAACACTCGCGCTGACATCGGAGATCTTGCCGCATGCAGACTCACCACCGTTGATTTGGTACCTGGAGTCCAGTGGCTGCCCTTGGATGCATTGGATGCTGAAGCAGAACCTTGCGAGTTTCCTGCCTCCTGGAAATAAATACGAGTGTGTTTGCCCTGACATGTAGAACAACGACCTGAAGAAGAACGAGAGTTCGCTCGGTGCCGACCCAGACAGTTAAAGCAGAGCTGCAGACGCCTAACTTCCTCTCGACGCTGCTGGACAGATTTCTCCTTGAACCGATTGCATCTCATGAGAGCATGCGGACCAGTACAGAGTGAGCAATTCATGGAACCTGGTATCGCTGTACGAGAAGAGCTCACATGAAAAATCTTGCGAGGATGAACCGACTTAAAGGGAGGAGCCGACCTTTTTTCCACACGTAGCTCAGAACTAATCATGCCAAGAGTCTGAATTCTCCTTTCAAGAAAATTCGACCAAATCGTGGAACTTAGCAGAAGGGTACGAAGAGCTAGTATTATCCTGGCCAGTATCTGCTTCAATGAGTAGCCAATCCTTAGCACTAAGCTCCGACTCCCACAGCTTGCGCGACTTTGGATCTGAACGTTCAGATAAACTGCACACGAGCCAAACATCCCAAATATCTAAGGGCACTTCCATATTCTTCAAGGTGAGAACGATACGCTGAGCCTCATCCGAAAAGGAACGCAATTCCTCAGCTGACTTCTTCTTAAGATGAGGAAGATCGTTAAAAGCAGCCAAATGCTTGTTTATGATGAGCCTCGGATTATGGTAACGAGCCTTCAGCGCCTTCCATGTGCTAGCATAGTTAGCGCTGGTGGTCGTCACGTCTTTAATTAAATCTGCCGCGCTCCCGGTCAAACATAGTTCCAAATACTGTAGCCAAGTCGCATCAGAAACCCGAGGCACATCATGCACAAGCGTCGTGAATAAATCATAAAATTTCCCCAATCCTCGTATTCCTACTTTTCCTGAAAAAGTAAGAAGAGGGATTCTCGGGAGCTTCGCGACTCGAGAATCAAACCCAGACACCGTAGAGTTGAGAGGTCCGCCTGAAATTGTAGACTCATCTGCGACCTCGAACTGCGACTGCAACGTTAAGACCTCGTCAAGAGCACTCTCATACGCTGCATGCAGCTTGCCAAATCCTTCCTCGGTGACGTACTGATCCGTTTCCGCATCCTCCCTTACGGTAATCTCAGAATGAGTCTTACGAGCTTCAACCCAAATCACCTTCAAGGCGTCGATGCACGCCTGAATTATTTTTTTGTTGAGCGAAGCATGCGGCTTATCGAGTAAGCGTTTGTGCAGACCCTGGATCTCTACCTGACGTGAGTCCTGTAGAGCCACCGGTTTTCCCAATGCTATAGTGTAGCAAGAAAAAGTAAACTTAAGCATAGAATAACGCAAGCGGCTTAACCTATAATACAACGCGCGCACCTGTACAAATAGCCAAACGGGAGAATTACACGGCGAGAACGCGCTATACACGACTCGATGCCGCGAAGCACTGTCAACGCCGCGAGCCGCCGAGCGAAGTCGGCCCGTTAAGCCAGCAAGGCGCGCCCGATGACACGAGATGCCCGCGAGAACGACCGAACTGTGTCAGCAGCAGCCCGCCTGCGTATCGCCAGCCACACCGCGAGGCCGCCGCGCGTAGCCGACGCGTCGAGCCGGGCAAGCGCGCTCGATGACATGAGCCGATTCCGAGAGCGGCCGAACAGCGCCGACAGCAGCCCGCCTGAGTATCGCCAGGCACACCGCGAGCGCGCGCGTGGAGGCGACGCGTCAAGCCGAGCAAGCGCGCTAGACGCCACTAGCCGATTCCGAGAAGGGCCGAATAGCGCCGATAACAGCTCGCACGCTAAGAACGCTTAATATAATCCGCTTTTTGAATTTCATTCATCTAGCCAACCAACCTATCACTCATTCCTCACCCGCGGCACCATGAAGAAAATGCTAGTAATTAAAAAAATAGATATATATATATATATATATATATTTTTTTTATTTTTATTAAAAATAGATATATATATATATATATATATATATATATATATATATATATATCTATTTTTTTAATTACTAGCATTTTCTTCATGGTGCCGCGGGTGAGGAATGAGTGATAGGTTGGTTGGCTAGATGAATGAAATTCAAAAAGCGGATTATATTATATATATATATATATATATATATATATATATATATATATATATGAATGAATGAGTGAGGGAAGGCTGCGTAGATAAATACACAATTTTTCGCGGGAAAATAAGATAACTTGCCTCGGCATAAAAACTCCCACGAGGCAGAAAGAAAAGCCGGGGCAAGCGAATAATTTATTTAATAAAGAGGAACTTATACATAACAAAAAGAGATTCTAAGATAGGAACAAAAAGAAGGGAGAGAGAAGGTGACAAACGCAAATACCCTAACGCTGTGAGGTACCATAAATAAATTTAATATTAAACCATTAAATACTAGACGGGAGAAACGTGGACAGCGCGCCGTGATGTCCTGGCTGCACGTGGTTGGGATGCACCTCCTTGGTCGCAGGGCGCCTCGACGTCTCGAGGGAACTGTACCTGGACCACGGGCAGACCCTTTGGCCCTGCCGCGTAGGTGATCGCCGGGTGGAAGTCGGCACGTCGAGGGAGCTCACACGTGGCCGGACCTTCCCAATCGTCCTTCGCACTGAACACACACACACACACGACTCGATTTACGCGCACACACACACACCCGACGCAGACAATTAATGAAGGGAGAAGTCGACCGTCCTGATAATGACGAACGTGCTGAGCTTCTCGTACAACATATTCAAAAAATCCAGTATCGGGTCCGATGCGCTACCTGGAATCACGCGAGAAAAAGTCGACCGGTCTCTGCGGGAGAGAAAACGGAACTGCCGCACACGTGCATATGGCGCGCGAGAACTTCCGCTATCGCGACGCTCGCATCCGCTCGGCCGATAAGCGGCGGCGCGCGCAACTACTCGGCCGATTGTAATACGCGGCGGTCAGCGAGCTACAGTAAAACACTATTTTGTTTGTATTCAAATTTTGAAAATTGTTAATTTCGCAGCAGTAAACGTGGCCACAAAACGACAATAAAAATTTTAATTACATGGTATGAAGAATATCTCCTAAAAGGACATTTAGCGACCAAGAAATAGTTTAAAGGAGGATGAAGTGAAGAGAATTCTTAAAAAAAAGAGAATCAACTCCGATAAAATACGTGAATAAATCAAGATGTTATAAGGCAACACACGGAGAGAAATTAAATATAAGAATAGCTATTTCAGACATGCCAATATAACCTCTTAAAGAAAAAGTTGAAACTCCTTTAAAAGAAAGCAGTAGCTTCTCTTTTACAGTAGATGCTACTGTTTTTCTAACAGCTAAATTAACTTAACCACGAAATCCAGAACTTGAAATTAAGAAAAAAAATGAGTATCTATTTTTTTGTAAGCTTTTATAACTTGCCACGTGACTACTAAGATAGACTTAAAGTTTTGTTTTGAGTAGAATTAATGTGCGTTTCAGAGGACACAATTTTTTATTTCTCACTGTGTAAGTAGTAAAAATTAAGAGAATAATTTTGTTTATGTGTTTTACTTTATATATGAGAATAGTTTTGTTTAAATGCTTAAGATTTTATAAATGTTTCATAAGAAAACATAAGAAATCGTAAGGAAACGCAATGAAACGTAGGATTGAACTGTATTGCGGAAAATGATTACATATATTTTAACCTTTATAACGTTTTATTACGTTTTCTTACTTTTACTCATTTTTATTTACTTTTTCTTGCATTTGACAGTCAATGAGAAAATTTTAAACGATTTTTTTATATAAATCGAATTTTTACAAAAACGTAAGATAACGTTACAAAACGTAAGCATATATTAAAATTTACGATATCTACATTTACTTACTTTTTATTACATTTTACTAAAGATGATAATTCATAAAATTTAGGAAGAAAACGTAAGAGAATGTAAGAAAATGTAAGTAAAAATAATAAAACGTATCCCGGCTAAAAATGAATCATATATGTTCATGCATGATTGTTGGCGCCGCTTGCGTCTACAGAGTTTACACAGTTCGTGACTCAGAACGAGAGAGAGATTTTCGCGTTTAATACACTGAAACAGCGTCTTCGCGGGCTTTCTCTCCCGCCCCATCTAATCAGTGATCTCACGCGTTGCGAGCCGCGATTCTCGGTACAATTTTGCCGGTTTTTCCAGCATTTTTTGTCAAGCCATGGTAGAAGTTTGTTGTGCACAATACGTCTGCCACTGGGGTTGTAAACTACGAGTACGCGACGACCACAAAATAATTAACATAATTTCGTGCGCGTTAACTAGTTTAGGGCAGGTTATTAGAAATTGTTAAGTTTTGGGATTATACACAAGTAAATCTTAAGTACTTACGTACGATCTACGAGTTCGCGCGGACCACAAAATAATTAACATAATTTCGTGCGAATTAACTAGTTTAGTGTAGGTTATTAGAAATTGGTAAGTTTTGGGATTATGCGTAAGTAAGTCTTAAGTACTTACGTAAGATCTTCGTTGAAATCCGTACGTAAGTTGTTACGTAAGTTCTTATGTAAGTTCTCACAAACCATTTTCAGTAGGGTGAGTTACAACATCAGCGAATGTATAAGTATGTGATTAAGTGAGTGACAGAGCGAGAGAACTCAAGTGTTTAACTGAGTGAGTGAGCAGATGAGTAATTGCGTATTTAAGTTTGACAATAACAAACTAATAAATTTTCAGTTACTTTAGAACCCGTAGCAAACAAAAGTTAATATTTTTTATTTTCATTTTCTATCATAAATAGCGTGAAATAAATATACCTCTATTTTAAATAAATATATGTCAAAAATACCATGTTTATGCATACATATTTGATCGGCAAAAATTTGTATGTACATGCTTCTTGAAAAAATATACTCACTTCTTTAAATAATCCTTACAGGAATATTTGCTGGGAGTTACAGCTAGATTCGCCATTTTTAAAGTGGAAATTTTTAAAGTTAGAAAAATAAGTTTCGAGTAAAACGCGTGAACATGTTTATTCCTCCATTAGAAGCAATGTTACCTATTTTTTTTGAACAGCTATAACTTTGTTAATTATGAAAATTTGTTATTCTATAAGGTCTCAAAATGTTCTTACAAATATAACTTCAAAAAGTTTCATAATTTTCTTTCCGATTTTTTGTCAAAAAATCAGTGTAGACCCATCTTGAGTTAAAGTACAATAATAACTTTAATAATCATCTTCTTTATAAGCAACCCATATAAATGTTTCTAGATAGGGGAGACCGGGGCAAACTGAGCCTAAAAAAGTTTGAGCACGAATATATACATATATTTCAACTACCAATAGACTTTATTTGATATAAATTTCAAGCACCAAGAATGCAAAGTAATTGAATGTATTTTAAAATTCACTTACAAGAAATAAAATGAGAAGGCCTATTTTGTCATAAGCTTGGGGTAAAGCGATCCTTTGCACGGGGCAAAGTGAGCTTCAATAAATATGCAGATGAAAGTTTAAATTTCAATAAATTCATAAGTTTTATTCAACTTTTAAACGTAACTTAATCGATTTGTTAACAGACATAAGTTTAAAGCTTTATAATATGTATTTATCAGACATAACCGTAGCGTCAGTTTGAGGTTACACTTTCTTGTTTATATTGTTTATATAAGCTCGCTTTATCCCGGTCCGTTTGCCCCGAATGCACGTGCTACGTAAGAATGTTTTTTAATATATTTACGTACTATCGTATTGTATTAAAAAAAATTTCTATTTAAATTTTAGTGTACTAACAAGGAGAACACCAACCCTGTGAAACTTGGATTTTGGCGAGGCTTTGGGAGTTGCTTTCTGGTACCTTAATATGAAGCCTAGCACCCTCAGTTTGTTCTAATTGGCCCCTGTATTCGATATATAAGCTAATTTACTCCTAATATACGTTATTTTAGTGAAGAAGGGTGCCTCTTCTATTGATTATAAATATGCATGCATGGGCACTAGAAAAAATGGCTTGTATGATAATAATAGTAGACAGAAAGAGCTTTAATTTAAGACGAGTAACGTTAAGATATATTAATCGGAGCCAAAGTTATTACTAATTGAAACTGATGACTAAAAATGTACAAATAGTTGTAGAAATTAAACTGTTTTAATTTCGTTGATTTTTTATACATTTATAGTCATCATCTTCAATGGTTAATAACTTTGGCTCTGATTAATATTTCTTAACGTTACTGGTCTTAAATTAAAGCTCTTTCTACCTACTATTATTATCCTGGAAGTCATTTTCCTTAGTGTCAATACATGTATATTTATAACCACTAGAAGAAGTACCTTTTTTAATGAAATAACATATATTCGGAGTAAAATAGCTTATATCTGGAATACAAGGGCCCATTAGAACAAACTTTAGGGAGCTAGGCATCATTCTTACGTATCAGAAAGCACATCCCAAAGCCTCAATGAAATCCGATTTCCGCAGGGTTGGTGTTCTCCTTGTAAGTATAAAACAAAAAAAATTGGTAATAAAATATTCTATTCACTTCTTTATCAAAAACCAAAACATGCAAAATTATCATATAGAGTGGCTCAAAAATTCATTGTTAAATTTTTTACTAAATAACCGATCATTGTTTACTTAGATTATTTTGTTATATAAGTGAAATTAATATAAATGTTTTATTTATGTCGAAATATAGAGAAAGCTCACTTTACGCCGAGGCCCACTTTACCCCGGTCTCCCCAACAAAGAAGATATTAATATCTATTTTCTACAATTCAAATAGAGATTGTGACCGCCGACGCATGAAAAAGTAGCACGCGCAGCGCGCTTGATATTTCTAGTAATTTTAACAAGGTGAGGATAATACGAGTATGTCCATGCAGGTAAAATGACCACCAATAAGAGATCTCACTTTATGAGATATTTTAGGGTGCCATAACTCAAACAGTATTATGTGTTGTATCAAAAGATGTTGAGGGGCAAGTCGATCCGGTGTTAGCGCCCTCTAGTTAAAAGATAGAGTCATGTTTACGCACGAAAGCATACAAACACTAATTTCTTAGCAGTGCATGCAGGTTAAGAAACCACTTTTGTCAGCGTGTGATACAAGCGAAAAAAAATTATAAGGAACATTAAATGGAACCTTTTTTTAAGTACTTTAAGATGCATGTATGAGTTTTTGCCATAGACTGCATTTTCTATGCGAAAATTGCAATTTTCATTGATCCTTATCGGTTGGTAAAACGGCCATACGAATGCATTACAAGACAAAAGGCACTCGACACAGTTAAAATGGTGTTTATTCCTTTAAAATTCTTAGGCATACTAATTCCTAATATATCGACACTAAGGCGTACATACGGCGCTCTGATAACGCAGAAAGGAAGTCTCTGCTAGGCTAGTTTTGACTTTCTGAAGAAACTGATAGGTAAATATATCTTACCAACACTGTTGATAAATGGTCACAACTTCTTCAATTATAATTGAGAGAGTAAATTTTGTGCAACAACACTCGTGAAGTATTAGAGATGAATGTTCAAATAACAAGTCTGAATCCGACGCCTCAAAATCCAAAATATCTTTACTGGTAACCGAAAGTTCCTTAAGGCGCAGTCAATAAATGCATTTTTAGGCACGACCACGACACGGAAGTGCCTTATATTTTCGTTAGCAAAAAATGTGTGAGGTAGGATATCTCACGCAATTTTTTACCAATCGGGCTGAAAATTTAGGATAGATCTCCTCCAGCAGAATATGAAATTCTATTGTTTTTATCCCGATCCTCTACGTAGTTTTAAATTACGAGCACTTTTTGCTTATTTTTACGTGTTTTTTCTTTTAAAATTCATGTTACACGATTATCTCCGCGAAATCTTAGCGGATCAGGCTCAAAATTTTTTTGGGAACTCTTCTAAGTATAGCAACCTGATGGTCCTATTTTGGGATTGATCCTGCAAATATACGCTTAATGTGGCGACTATAAAAAATCGCTAAAAATGGTTTTTGGGTTATAACTTGAAAACTAAGCATTCTACGAAAGAAAGTTACATAGAAAAGTTGTAGATCTTTGAAAAATACAACTTTTTACCATTGACATCTATTTATGAAAATACTTTTAACTCGAGTTAACCGGCCAAAAACAAATTTTAACATCGAAAAAACAGCTTTTTACCATACAACTTTACAGCTATGCATTTTGCATGAAAAAGTTAAATGGAAAAGTTGTAGATATTTGAAAAATACAACTTTTTTCTTGACACCAAGACGCAAAAATGCTTTTAAATCAAGTTAATAGTCCAAAAACGATTTCTGACGTCGAAAAATGCAGGTTTTACTATAAAACTATGAAGGTATGCATTTTACGTAAAAAAATTTAATGAAATAGTTGTAGATCTCAAAAAGCACAACTATTTATGGTAGCAAATATTTTTTTAGAAATGCTTTTACACAAGTATTATTCATACACATCATTTAATAACAATTGCGGTGCAGCACGCCCAATCGATCTTTACATTTTTTAAAGATATCCCCTTTTAAAAAAAAAACAATATTCTTTTACTGATTTCTGTAAAAATATACAGATAATAGTGTCAGCGTTAAATGTAAGCTTAGTTTAGCGCTTCGCGCGAGTGTCAGGCAATCAAGTGAACGCGCAGCGTGAGCAAGACGAGCGCGCAGCGTGAGCAAGACGAGCGCGCAGCTCGAGCATCGGTAGGGCAAGCGAGCGCGAAGCCCGAGCTGAGTTCGGTCGTGCCTCTAATGCAAAACGCTTCGCGTTGTGCATGCCTTGCATCGTGAAGCGATGCAAGGCGCGGAGGAGCTTAAGAGCCAGCGCGTAGCACTCGCTCTGAAGCTCCAGAGCAGGCAAGTCACATGCGACCGAAGGACGTGTGTGGCGCGCTAGTTCTATTTGATTTCTTGAACGTAATACTATTCAACAATCAAATGCCAAAATTCCGGAACATTATCCTGAAAAATAAAAATTTGGGAGCTGAAAAGATCGAGCGTGCAGCTGACCGTGGCCGTGCGCTTGAGTAACGTTAAATGCGTTTTTCTCAAAATCTTTTTTTCATTTCGTTTTGCAGTGATTGCGAAAATGTTGAGGTTCGGAGTGACTTGAAATTTTTTTTGAGTATGTAAAAAGTGTTCTTTTATGGACTGAACCTCATTATAAATCTGTAAAAGTTTTGAGTTTCGAAAAACAAATCCATAAAACAGCTATCTTTACCTTAAAATATGCGTCTTTTTATGTTAAAACAGGTTCAGTTCAGAAATAAGAGTATTACAAAAACCTCAAGTCTGAAACGTTCTATTTGGTTAACCAAAAATGAAGATATCACTGCCAAAGGAAATAATAATAAAATTTTGCACTCTCACTGCAACGCTATTTTGCAACATTCTGCAATAAAAATATTTTTGTATATGCTCTGTGAGTTACTTTAACAGTCCCTCAAAACTAAAATTACTTTCATCTAACCATTTTCTTTAATAATCTCTTGAAGAAAGCATCGTTTTGACTGCCTGATCCTCTTAAGATGGTCATATTACCTGCACCCACCTAGGTTCGCATTTCCAAATATAAAATATTGCTGCTTATGAGTTTTAGAATATTTGGGTAGAATGTACCCTAAAAAAAAGTCGATGATAATTTAAGTTGCCGTATGCAATGTGGAAAATTCTTCTAATGAATTGTCGAAGGAGAATTTCGATTAGGCAAGCTAGCGAGGTTCTGCGATCTTTTTCACTTTAACGTGCGACGCACACGATCGTTTTATCATTTTGAGGATATTTTTACGTCGGGTAAAAGTTTTAATTCGCCTAGGAAAAGAAAGTTTGTCAAAACTTCGGCCTAAAGAAAAGACGGGACATCTTTGCAAGAGATAGCGAAGTATCGAATATCGAGACAGAAATAGGTCAAAGCAGACCAGATTGCGCATCGCTTGTGTAAATCGCGTTAGTTTTGGCGTATAAGCGTTTCTTGAAATTTCATATCGATAAGGCGACTGTGGACGTTTGATTGATTGGTTTGAGTTACTGTAAGTGATTCTGGAGATAACAAATAGTTTTCATTGATTTATCGCAGATTATACTAGACATAGTTTGTTATTGGTCAAACACAAAGAAAATTATTAACCAATTATTTCGTTATTGGTAATATTGGTAATGACGAAAAATTTGGTATCTCAGATTTTTTTTTGCTTTCTCAAAGGGAACGCTTTGTAACGGTAAAAAAAATTTTAATAGAGATTTTGATAAGAAAATAAATTTTGATTTTAATATTAGATAATTTGTAATTATAGAAAAATTTTGTTTTTCTTATTTTATAGGTTAAATATATTAAAAGTATGTACGTTTTCATGAAGTAGACATAATTCTCTTCAAATAGATATATAAACAATTATTTTAAAGCTACTTTTGAAAAGAGAAATAAAAATATTAATATTTAAAAGCTTTCAAAATTTAGTAAAATAATTTTTTTTGTCTTTTTATTCGTCAAACATGTATGTTATAAATGTGTACATTTTTAAAAAGAAGACGTAATATCTTTCACGTTAGTATATCTAACAATCATCTTAAAGCTACTTTAGTGGAAGAATAAAATGTATTAATTTCAAAAAATTGTGAAAATTGCAATCCTTATTTAATCTATATCTTACAATACACAATGAACTTTTCATGTGCAGACATATAAAAAGTTATTTCATGTTTAAAGCTTTTCAAACTGGTAATACTCAAGCTCATGTGTATAATGAGTTAATTTTATCATTACTTTAATTAAAGGAAATTTCTCATATAAAATTCTCAAATACGATTTTTCAGGACCTTTCTTTGAGAAAGCAACCTGCTAAAGTAGTTGGCAGCGATTTTTTAATTAAGGGTAGGGTATAAGTACACAGATTAAAAAAACATAAATGCTATATTTTTTACATAAAATCAAAGTTTTTACTTATTTAAAAACTTTCTTTCACCAAAGTTATTTTCATGCATACAGCTTTGAAACGATTTGTTAGTAAAAATGTTTGAATCAGCCGTAACTCCATACAAGAATGTTACGGTGTAAAGCTCGGCCCAGATGACGCTTGGGCGGCAAATTCAATATGTCGGATTTGTAATGCGCGGTATATATGCAACAGACATGCGCGATATCTGCGTTCGCGGATATCGGGAATGCCAGCAAAATGACTATTTTTTGCATGGGATGGAGCCGAGTTGTATATTATATAATTATAATATATTATATTGTATATAACAATATATAATTATATGTAATTTTGTTTTACTCGGGTACGTTCGGTGCAGTTTTTCTAGTCGTATAATGGAAAATCCACCTGAATAAATATTTTAATGATAAAAAAACTGTACATGAGCATATATGTTCATATATTATGTAGGATCAAATATGTTCTTATGTAGCCATAACCCATTAATGATCACATATGAGCCATTATTACCCAGAAATTTAAATATTAGAACAAATAATTTCATGCTGTAACAATTAGTTAACTTGAAGGAATTTAAGAGCCAATGTATTTGAGGCGATTTTCTTATTTGATCGATTAAGAAACAAGAACTGTGCAATTTAATAAGTATTGCAAAATACAAAATTTAATACATGGTAAATGTATACTTATACATAGTTGGTGATGATTCTTGCAATTTAATAAGTATTGCAAAATACAAAATATAATACATGGTAAATGTATACTTATACATAGTTGGTGATGATTCTTGCAATTTAATAAGTATTGCAAAACGCAAAATATAATACATGGTAAATGGATACTTATACATAGTTAGTGATGTTTATTGCAAAATCTTATTTTTGGTAATAGGGTGCACAAAAATACATTAGCTAACTTCATTTATCGTTTAACAATAATGCCGAGAGCGTCGTAGGTGCAAAATTCATAAAAGCGCGTAAAGTAATAGAATTAAGCTAAGTTTATAAAAGAGCAAAATAACGAAGAGCGCTGCGTGTGTCCGTGTGAAAGAACGATGAAAATGCGAAGAATCGACGTAGCGCAACTGCGACTCGGTCCGAATTAATTATCTTGTATTTCAATTACCCAAGAGCTTTCGCCGCTTCGTTATCGAGCTACGTACGCGCGTGACGCTCGGCGACAATGGCCTGAAAAGCATTGCAGGCCGAAAAGGAGCGTCGCTTATGGATATGGATGTGGAAAACCCCCACGAGAGAGAAAGAGAGAGAGAGTGAATGAGAGTGAGAGAGAGAGAGAGAGAGAGAGAGAGAGAGAGAGAGAGAGAGAGAGAGAGAAAGGGAGAAAGAAGATGAGAGAAAGGGGGTGAGAGTGAGAGAGAGAAAGAAAGAGAGAGAGAGAGAGAGGGGGAGGGGAGAAACAGAGAGAGTGAGGAAGCGCGAAACCACGGTCGTAAAGAACCGGACGCGATGTAAACTCGGCGAAATTCGCGCGAGGGGAACGCACACCAACCCCCGAGTCCGAGTAACTGTCCATGCGATCCCGTAAGCAACCTACGTGAGAGAGAGAGAGAGAGAGAGGGAGAACGAGAGTAAGGGAGAAAGCTGCGCGCAGAGAAAGAGACAAGGTCGAGAGTGGGAGAGCGGTACCGGAAGTTAATTAGTCTGGATTCAAGCGGAGGCTCTCTCCTACGAGCAAGTTGGGCCAGCAGAGCGCGCGAAAACGGTAGAGATGAATTATATGTACCTATAATTGAGAGAAAAAATAATTATTACTCCGAGAGGAACTTTTGCCTACGAGGATCGTGAAAAAGCTCAAGTTATAACGTGATTTTATGCCATTTTCATATCTCATAGAAAAATTATTTTTAAGCAAATGTTATTTACATTCCTGATTACCTAGGCTGCATCGTTAATTAAAGCTTTAATGAGGTTTGCGGTATGCGTCACACTAATTTATTAAACTTATTTTGCATCGATGAATTTATTAAAAAGTTATGTAATACAACAAAAGACATTTTTTCTCTCATTACAACGCGACTGCTATGTAATATTCATCAATTATTAGATATCTCTTTCGCCAAAATAATAATGCATTTATTGTTATTACACCAATTTTTAATTGATCAATTTTTACAAACAAAATCATTATTTTACTTTCTCAAACAGAAAGCTTTGTAACGATAATTTTTTTGAAATCTGATATTACGATGTATTTCGATGTTTTTGAGGTCGCTGAATCGAAGTATGTAGGTTTTTAAAAATGTCTGTCTGTATGTATGTATGTGTATCTGAGTGTATGTATGTATATAATTAAATTTTGTGGTCACCATAACTTTTGAGCTGATATTTTACAGGTATATCAGATGTGACCCAATAAAGAACTGATTCAATTTTGAAGCCAAATTATCGAATCTTATTGCTAATTCAATCAAGAAACTTAAAAAATTGAAAAATTGTTTAAAAATGAGAAATATTTTTGTATTGTTTTATGAACTTGATATGTCAAAAATATGTAAATATTCGTTAAATACACATTATTTCCTTTCGCTTGGTGTATTTAAGAAATACTTTAATTTATTTTTGTTATAGAAATCCTACTTTGAACTTCTAAAATTTGTTAATATTGATAAATTATTTCTATCAGTTTATACGGTATGTATGTCAAAATAATGCATATATTCGTAAAACAGACTTATTTCTTTTTCTATTGGTCTATCTTACATATACTCTAAATTTGTTTTTGTTAATGAAGTGCTATTTTAAATTTGTAAAAATTGATTTTTTTTATTTTATAATTTAGATACATTTTATATATGTACATATAATGTCCAATTATTCACAAAGAAGATGTATAGAGGTTAATGCCTCATCAATTTAATATAAAAATAATGCACCATATTTATATAAGTTTACAACGTAAAATTGTTGTATATTCATAAAATGACTTTTTCAGAGTAAATGTTCAACAAATAATTATGCATCCAATCTCTGTGAGAAAGCATTCTGCTAAAGTATTTAGCAGCGGTTTGTTTCTATCGTAATCAGTTTTCTAATTATATTTAAACGTCGTTGATTAATTAGTGCTTATAACAGAGATATTATGTTGAACATTTGGAACATAAACTAAGCAAAAGCGAAATAAACAAAATGGAGGGTGTCAGTGAAGAAGCCGTAACTGTTTCTCCTCTTGATTACCATAATCGCACGGTTCGTATTAATTCGCAGACAAAGATATTTTACACGGCCCTCCGCCATGTAATTAGAATTTTAACAAGGCACGCGATTTTTCACCTCCGCGCAAAGCTACGCAAGATGAGAAGGAGGAATAGAGCGAGACAGCTTGCTAATGAATCAAAGGAAGCTGGTCTTCTTAGCGGGAAAAGTTCAGAATCAGCACTTAATTCAATACAAAGCCCTACAGGATTACCGACCAGCTTGTTCAACGCCATGAAACATCGAGGAAGTATTTTAATTACTGATCATTAATACGAATCTTATTTGGTCTATAAAAGGTTCCGAAACAAATGTACTTTTAGTTGGTATAACCTGTAGTAAAAGTACAATTTAGTTATATTCATCCCGTTTTCACATAGAAAAAAATCTTATTAACTTCAAAATACCCCTGCTCGTTACACCTAGCTTCCTCTAACTTAATTAATTGTTTTAATATGACTAATTTACTGTTCCAATATTAAATTAATTGTCCGAATACAAAATTGATTATTCCGATATGAATAATTCATACTTTCAAAATTATTCAATTTATTGCTTTCTGAAAGAGGAAGTTTAAAGCTAAAGGGCTGAATCTGAAGTTAAAAGCTAAAGCTTGAAACTTCAAGCCCCCCTACCGGCGGGGGGGGGGGGTAAAAAAACCTCAAAATCAGTGTGACGTAATTCACGAATGACCCCTTTGTGATAGTAAAGAAATATTTTCAAAAAATGTTATACAAAATACATTATTTTTAGAAGTGTGCTTATAGATGTTTGTATGTGTGTGTGTGTGTTTGTGTGTGTATGTGTATGTGTGTGTGTATGTGTGTGTATGTATGTGTATATATATGTGTGTGTAAATGTGTGTTCGTATGCGTGTAAGTGTGCGTGTGTACGTATACGTGTCAGTGTGTGTGTGTTAGTTGTGTGATACTGTGGTAGTGTAAGTGTGTGATAGTGTAAGTGTGTGTGTGTTAGTGGTGTGATACTGTGGTAGTGTAAGTGTGTGATAGTGTAAGTGTGTGTTAGTGTGAGTGTGTGATAGTGTGAGTGTGCGATAGTGTGAGTGTGTGAGTGTGTGAGTGTGTGATAGTGTGAGTGTGTGATAGTGTGAGTGTGCGATAGTGTGAGTGTGTGAGTGTGTGATAGTGTGAGTGTGTGATAGTGTGAGTGTGTGATAGTGTGAGTGTGCGATAGTGTGAGTGTGTGATAGTGTGAGTGTGTTATAGTGTTGCCAAATCCATCAACAGATATTAACCTATGCATAAAAATATAATATACTATATCACATGACTGATGCCTCTTTAAAAAGCGGAGTATAAAATCAGTTGACAGCGTTTTTTTCTTAATGTAACTTATGACAAGTTTACTGTGAAATATATAACATTTTTTAAATAAATGTACTTAAATTAAAAACACGTTTTGCAATACAAAATAACTAACAATAATTATAACTTTTTAAATAAACATTTTAGGGAAAAATGTGTAACAAAATTTTTTGCTTAAAATAACCTATAATTTCATAAAAAATACTTCCGGACCAAAATATTAATTTTTTCTAATGTATTTAATCAATTCCATACGGGAAGTTACCCAGCTCCAGGACTAAATCGATTCATACAAAAAGAAAGGTTCCAGAATGTGTAATTTTTTAATAAATGCTTTAGAAACATTTACTGTCGCTAGTTTGTATTACTACGGCTCACAGTTATTTACTGCATGCCAATTACTGTGTATACAATTGACAGGTTAGGACACACAGGAATACAAGCATCGGCGTGGTGTGTATTACTGTTGTTGACTTTTGTATGTATACATATAAATAAAAGAAAACAGATTATATCTTCTATAAACATACATATTCTTAAAAGCTAAAGCAATAATAAATCATTTTAAAAGGAATGTTTACTAAAAAGTAGTATTTTTATCGACTTTGTAAAATTAAAACTATTTTTAACTCACTTCAAAAAGAAGATTCTATATTCGATACGTATGTTTCTTTTTCTATCTTTTCTGTTATGTGTGTACACCGGTTACTCAGAAACGGCTTGACCGATTTCTTAATTTCTTGTTGCATTTAAGGTGATGTCAAACCCCGTATTACTGGTAAATACGGGGAAGCACTTTTTTCATTCATTTTTCAATTTTAAGAAAATATCTCTATGGAAAATTGTTCTTTTTGATTGAAACAACAACTTTCCATAGAGATAATTATTCAAAATTGAAAATGAAATAAGAAAAGTGAATCCTCGTATTTGTCGGTGAGAGGTGGCTTTAGCATCACCTTAATAGCGTGTCACTCCAAGATGGTCCCATAAGAATTCTGACCCGTACTGGACCAATAATTGATTGTAAAAATACGTATGGCATTTAATAGAGGGTTACTCCAAAATGGTTCCTTAAGAAATTTGCCCGGTATTGGGCCAGTATAAGCCCAGTTTAGTGTTCTCAACCAAAATTGAGAAAACTAAAAAAAATTAAATATAAAATAAAAAAAATAGAACCGACTTCAAAAAAACGTTCTAAAAAGTAAAAAATAATAGTTACTGTAATAAAGAGATTAAGAAAATAATAGGCTTACGATAAAATGTTTAGTATCTTCGTTGAATAAAGAGTCAACTGTTTGCAAATTACTAAACTTTACCTACATAAATGATAATATATGCCATTATAAATTATATTCCACCATAAAATGTGATTGAACGCAATTGTTGATTCTGGCGCCGACTCCAAATAGTTGTATTTTTAATTCTAATGACCAAAATGTTGATTTTTTATTTATATCCCATGCAGATACCAAACATTTTATCGTATGCCTATTATTTTCTTAATCTTTTTATTACAGTAACTATTATTCTTTACTATTGAGAACAATTTGAAGTCGGTTCTATTTCTTTTATTTAGCATTTAGAATACTATTTAATATTAGATCTTAAAAAATAGTTTAGCTATTAATCTTACTATTATATGAGGAGACAGTTTTAGTTTGTATGTACAGTCGACGTAAAAAATATCTTTGAATTTCGCGTGGAATTTTTTTGGAATTCCGTGCGTGTGTAGTACGATTACATATGATTAGGTGAGGTCAAACTAAACATGAAATTTGGATACAGAAACATCAAAGTTATTTAAAATCGTTCAAGTTATTTTACACGTTAAGTGTACATAAAAATCTCAATGATGTAACTGATTTTTACTTTCCCAAAGAGAAAGCATTGTTTTAAAACAAAAATAATTTTGTAATTTTTTAACATAAAAACATGTAATATGACTTGAGAAGTTCGAATAAGCTACTCTAAATAAATGTTCGCTGTATGGATGTGTGTGTGTGTGTGTGCATGTGCATGTGCGTGTGCGTGCGCGTGTGTCGCTCATCCGCGTTCGTATATTATGCGGTAAAACCTGACCAAACTTTGCATGCATATTTGGTATTCATGTCTAGGAGTGTCTTTAAAGTTTCAGCGATAATGGATGACTCATTTGAATTTTATAGCCATTTTTTACAATATAAAAATTTAAAAATTATGATTTTTTGAAAATTTTTTTATGAAGAAATGCTTTTTGGGAAGTGATTATTTTTTACAATAATGTACTCATAAAATCCTTCAATTTAAGATGAAAAACGATGCAGAATGTACCATTTTTCATTTGTTATACCATCTGTTAAAGAATTTTTTTCTAACCGCTATAATTTGAAAGTTAAAGGATAAAATGTAATGAAATTTTTACAGAATATTAGTTTTATATAGAACTATAATCCTGAAAATTTTCAAATCATAAAACTCATTGCTTCTTCAGAAAAAAAATATAAAATGTTTAAAAAAATGCATTATATTGGATAACGATATCTTAAAAGATTATTTATATTTTCCTTTGAAAGTAATAATCTGTTAAGCATAGAGATATAAGCCTACTAGCATGGTTTTGATAACATTTTTTGCAATTTTTTTTACGTACAACCAGAATATATGATGGGAGTGAAATATACATTTGTCCCTCAGCTGTGCTCAAACACCAATGAATATAATCTAATCAATCTGTGTACAAAAACTTAATTTTCAATAAATATTTAAACTAATAGTATTTGTATTGCTTATGAACCTCTTAATCAAGTTTTCTTTATAATATATAACCTATTTTGTCAAATCCATGAACAGATATTGATCTATGTATAATAATATAATATGATGCCTCTTTGAAAAAGCTGAGTGCCAAATCAGTTGGCAGCGTTTTTTATTTTATTCAGTAGTGCCGCATCTTAATATTATAATATTGATGCTATTATACTATCAGTACCTACCTACTATTTTGATGTAAGTAATTAATTAGTTAATCATGTTTAAACGAAAAAAATGTAATTATATTATCAATATCCCTGTCTGTAACTAGCAATATCACCTTATTTTTTGTATTACACATGCATAAGTAAATTTAAAATGCAAGAATAATTCCCAACTTTATTTATAATTCCGATCAATATTCTAATTTTTAAAAGTATTTAAGTTAAATATTATTCAATAATTTGATATACTTTCTAATGTGGTACCAGCTGATGTAAATTCTGTTTTTTCTTCAATTGAAAATTTAAAAATATTAAAATATTATAAGATATTGGGTACCGAGGTAAAAAGTAGGCTTCTTTTTGCCTGCGTGTGGTTTGCAGTATGCGTCGCGGCGAACAAACACGAGCTAAAGGTGAGTGCGTATTGCAAGTCAAAGATGAGCTAATATATTTTAAAAATTAATATTTGAAATCGGATAACATTTTTTGTAAATGTGGCATACATCTCTATTGGATTTTAGTGTACTTATTCTACTTAGTAGAATAACATAGTTCTATACAGATTATTAAAGTTGATCGTTGAAGAAAACTTTTTAAATTGAATATTTTAAAAATCACATCTACATAATTTATCTCGTACGATACTTTTTTCTTTTAAGAGGCACACGCTTAGAATAAAGAATTTTTTCTTTTGTTAACCATTATTTAACATACTTATATAAATTAGGCTGATATAATTAAAAAAATTCGTTGAAAACTATACTATGAAAACTGACGTTTATAAGAGGTATTTCATTGTATAAACTTTCTTATATGAGCAGATTAATTTTCAAATGCATGGTACACTTGGCGGACAAAATAGCTTTGAATATGGAGGTGGATTTTCGGTCGTTTTACTAGGCGTTGAGGATGGAGACTATTCGAGATTTTATTATTTGATTTTTCATAGTTAAACCAACGCATATAGACTTGTGTAGAAGAACAACTATAAAAAATATTACATCTTAAAGTTTATAAAAAAACTAAGAAAATGAGTCCGGATATAGCGTCTAAGACACTTTAGAAGCTGAGGAATACCACATTGATTTTTAAAATTGCTTAAATAATCCTTAAAAATTTATGATTTGACAAGTAGTCTCCATCCTTAACTGAATTGAAACTGATTTTTAAAGGTTATATATTAGCAGGTACACAAATCTCTCTTAATCCCAATTAACACGTAGCGAAAGCTACTCACGATATTAGACGCGATAATAAAGATAATATTTGATAAATAAAGCCTTAAAAAAGTAACGTAAAAGTAAAAAACCGCTGCCAATTCATTGACACTTTGCTTATTCAATCTAAATTAACTGTTCCAGTGCGATTCTTTGTTCCAATAAATTAATTTTAAATAGCTATATCTCTTTCTAATGTATAGATAAAAAAGGTGTGCTTTTTTGTCATTGATGGTTTGACAAAAGATAATTTTTACTAAAATTACAGAACGATAGATAATAATTCATATTACAGCAATTTTTTCTCTGTACGTAATTTATTAAAATTTTATAAATACTTAATTAAATGCAATCAGATGTTAGTACGTAGATTAGCTGAATTCCTAATCATCTCAAATTTTGTGAACGATTTGCCATCATAGATTTCCGAGATATAATTGTTTAAACTAAATATGACTTTTTTCGTGTAAAAAAAAAGAAGGAAAGAGCCTATCCAAAATTTGCCGTTGTAAAAGATAGGTAATTTTATACTCTTTGTAGCGCATTTACACTAAATCGATCGTAATATTTCTAATATACCAAAAAACTAGAACAACTAAAACATAAAAATCCAAAAATTGTTCTAAAACAAGAACAAGTCAATGAACCTTTGAATTTCTTTTTAATTTCGAATCTTCATTAAAAACAAAAAAATGAGCCCTGTTTAGCCAAAACTGACTGTGCCATACTCAAAATATAAGCCATCAAAAAAAAGTTTAAAAAAATACATAACCTCAAATATCTCGGAATATAAAGGTCATATGATTTGAGCACAGAACTCAACGAAGAGACAGTAAAAAACTAACTTTTTGGAGAGTTTCAAATCAAATCCTGGAGTTTCACTCCAGTTATCGTAAGTGACAAAAAATCGATTTAAAAAAAAAAGATTTATTTCTCTCTCAAAAAAAAAAGATAAAGCCTCAAAAATGTTCTACTTCATATTCCTAATCGTCTAAATTTTTTTTCAGAAATTTTCCTTATATTTAACAGATATAACTGTTTGATAAAAAACAAAATAAGGGAAACAGTTTATTCAAAATTTTGGGTCGGAAAAGAAAGGTAATTTTATGCTCTTTCAAATGTATTATCACTCAATCTATGATATTATTTATAAGGTATCAAAATACCCGAAAAACTAAAATTCAAAAATCGAAAATGGCTAAAACATCAAAATCATATCGAAAAAAAAATTTTTTTTGAGCTGTCGTCCTTAAAAAGCAAAAAAATGGGCCCCAATAAATTAATTGTCGCTGTACACAGTAATGTTCAGAGTAATGCCCACTACTCATCCATACGCGCACACACACACACATACGCACACACACGCACGCACGCACGCACGCACGCACGCAAGCACGCACGCACGCACACACACACACGCACACACATACACACGCACACACATACACACATACATACACATACATCCATACAGACATTTTTTGAAAATAGTGTATTTTGATTCCTAATGTCTCAAAACATATTTCTAACATGTTTTTGATCCCATTTATATATATATAGCGAACCGGAAACACAACTTAAGTGCATTTTTCGCGTTTTCGAGATATTAACGTTTAAATATAAGTAACTTTACAAAAGAGTTGAGTTAAGTTGTTTTTCCGGGAAATGTGTACTTAAGTCGGTTTGGGATTTTTTAAATCTGATTGTTTATACACAATCAGAAATGTACTGCAACATTATATCTATTTATAACAGTATAAAAAAATAGTTTTTAACTATCTACCGCCTCCCTCTCCTTCCCTTACAACTGGAAAATTATAAATG
This sequence comes from Gastracanthus pulcherrimus, assembly GCA_949152435.1. Lineage (NCBI taxonomy): Eukaryota > Metazoa > Arthropoda > Insecta > Hymenoptera > Pteromalidae > Gastracanthus > Gastracanthus pulcherrimus. Next base: position 51,513,133 of record OX424576.1, read on the forward strand.
GGCGACGGTCGTGGCGAGTTGCAATAAGCATAATTTGAATATCATGTACTGGGTGGCATGTAATTGGCGTTAGGTTAACAGACATGACTCTACTAACCTTAACCAGTTAATAGACATGAGTCATTAGTTTTTTCTCTACTACACTTTTTTGTATAAGAAAATCAGTAAAAACTTATATAAAATAAATGTAGCTGACCGATAATGGCGACATTTAACTGTATAACTAATACAAACTGTTCCAACAATATGAAAAGTATATATGCGATGTAAGTACGTATCGTACAATATAATGGGTTACATAAATAAAATAAAATAAGCTGTATGCGCCGTAATCCATGGAAGTAAAAAGGAGTATTTACAATGATGAAATCAGACGTAAATTAACCCAAAATTTAAAAAAAAATGTAGATAAGTCGTTTCTTCAGGAAACATGAACTGAATTATTTATTGAAAACCATATACTATAGTTTATAGAATAAAATTTATTTACGTACTAAACTTAAATAAAATTAGTGTTACACGCTCTGATCGATTCACACGAAGATGGACTTAGGTAGTTCACCGGTGACAATAAAGTTAGAAAGATCATTTATATTTCAAATCATCATTACACGATATTATTTATAACTTAATGTCTTCAATTCATAAATTAAAATGTTAAAATATTAAATAGCTACCCTTGAAATAAGGCAGAAAACTAAAGTGCGCTTTAAACTTTTCTACAGACTACCACAATATAGATATACTAATAACACAGGCAACAATGTCTACTTAGCCATATCTTTGAAAGGGAACGGCTAACTATAGTTTCTCTTGTTTTGCGTAATTTAGGTAGTCATTCTTTACAACATATTAGTTTTTCAGGTAAATATATACTTCATTTCACCGATTATAAATTAAAATCTCGAATTAAATAAACCTATAAAATCCCATTAAATTGTATAAATTCCCGATTAAGATGAAGAATATCAATGGGAATTTTGTCCAATTTTGAGGGTTTTAATGTGATTTAATTATCTTTTCTTGGCAGGGAGGTCTCGATCATTAACACATGTTTAACTTGTACCTTACGTATTAAGACTCGCAACAATGACATTAAATATTACCATTTTGGTACCGGTACGGTTCTTGCAATTTTGCGGGTGCATAGATAATGTTATTAATAACATTCTGTAAAAATTTATAGGAAATATATAATAAATCGATTATCCAGGGAACGTCCTTAAGTCATCTGTCGGGCAAAGATATTATTAAATGGACTGAAGTCGTTATGTAACGTGCCATTTTCGACTATGATAGCTATGCGATGGAAATTTTTACCACATTTACGTGAAAGGGAACACAATAGTGAAATCTAGTGTAAACCAAAAATTGAACAAAGTGGACTTAAGTTGTTTTTTTGGTTCACCATAATATATATATATATATATATATATATATATATATATATATATATATATATATATATATACATACATATTATAGCGAACACTTTAATAATTCTTTAGAATAATTTTACCATTATCTCTATTTATAGCAAGAAATGCAGCTTTATTACGGAATTGAGACTATATCCGTTTTTTTTGTACTAATATAAGCTACCTTCATAATTTTTTAGTGATGATCTATGTAGTCGAACCCATTATTATAGGTGCTAAATAGGCATTTTAATTATATTTTAGCATAATTTGACTGTTATTTATCTTTTTAGCAAGAAATATAGCTTGATTATCATTCTGGGAGTTATGCAGGTACTTTTGTACTAAAACAGGCATCTCCAAGAATTTTTTGGTGTTGAGCCGAATGATAGGTCCCATTATTAATGGTGCTAAATAGGCATATTAATCATATTTTAGCATAATTTGACTGTAATTTTTATTTTTAGCAAGAAATACAGCTCGATTGCCGTTCAGGGTCTTATGCAGGTACTTTTGTACTAAAAGAAGGCATCTACATGAATTTTTTGGTAGTCGACCGAGTGATTGAACTCTCTTTTTTTCAACTATTGAGTTTTTAAATGGACTAAATCCTTAAAAATGCACTTCTATTGAGCTAAAAATCATTCAAAATAGCTCCAAAATGCAAAAAATGCTAAAATTACCGTCTTTGACCCACTGTAACTCGAACATGGTCAAAAAAATCTGAAAAAATTCAGACACTTATAAGAACCTATATGCATGATAAAATTGGTTAGAGTCATATATATATATATATATATATATATATATTATTCGTTGATTCTTGCAGATAAGACCATGTAATAATAAAATACAGTATGTAGTATTAGTATTACAATAAATTTCAAGTTACGATTCTCAGTCAATCAAAAAATAATTAAAGATCTTTATCTGTAAATTTAGTAAAGTCAGAGAACTGAGATAGAAAAACAAACAATAACGGGGGATGAACTCTAGGCAGAGAGCCGTACTGTCGTAGCTCAATACAATGTTCTGAATATTTGAAAATTTGATTAGATATCACAGGTAAAGAGTGAGTAAGGGAGCGGTAGAAACGCCGTTGAGATGAAAAGTGGTTTGGTCGTTCCAAGCAGCTCATGGAACTAATTTTCTTCGAAGGCAAAGGAAAACAGCGCGAGAAACTTTGTCCTACGGGACGACCATGGAGAGCGACGACCACCGGAAATTACTTGATCTCTCTCTCCCTCTCTGTCCTTTATACCTATCTCTCTCACTTCCTCCCCTCTGCCAAATCAAACTATTCGACTCAGCTCTGTCGATATCACTATTCAAAGCAATTCACTCCTTTCACAAATATTTGTCCTTTTCCACAATATTATTATTCATATAATTAGCATCGTAGTAGCCTCATACTGCAACGCGATTTAAAACATTTAAGAAAATTATTCGATTGTCGATTATTTTTGCATAAAATACTATCAACATGATCGAGTAACTGAAGTAATATGATTTATTGATTGTTACACTAGTGACATTGTACATCAGCGAAGAGCGTTATAAAATTTACCATTGAGCCATATTTCATAAGCAGCATAGTAAATTCCTGGTCACGTGCGAAAGTCGAAAGAATTCATGCTTCGTATATATGAACGAGAAGATTCTGTTTTGGCAAGAAAATTTTCGCGAGCGTTATACAAAAGAATTTTCCGGAGCACGAGTAGCTTTTTCGAGTGGAACGAGCTCGCGTCGAGATGAATTTTCATAAGGAATGTTCCCTGAAGGAAGGCTGCTTCATTCGGCGCCGGGAGCTGGTGCCCGTGCCCGCGCTGCTACCGCTATAGCAGCAGCAGCAACAGTAGTAGCAGCGTCAAATCTATAAATCAAGCGTCTGCCGGTTTCGCCCGCGTAAACCCTCGGCTAAGTATGCGAGCGGCCAGCGTCGGAGAGCAAGAGGAGCCACTTGCGTTTATCATTTTCTCTCGCTTTCCACGTCGACTGAAAACGCCTCGAGATCTCCTTCATCTCTACCCCTTCTAATAAATTAATTTTCCCCACCCCTGCTCTGTTCCCATACCACCGCTCGCTCGCCCTGCGCACTTCCTCTTCTCTACCTCATTGCTCTCTACCTTTCACTCCTCTCTTCTCCTCGTCTCTTCTCTCAGCACTTCTTCTCATCAATCTGCAATTTGCTTGATATCAGACAATTTCACGATTATCATACTGAAAAAAAAATGTTAACGTGATATAGAATTTAATCAAGCATGAATCTGAATGTAGATTTATGAAGAAGTTAGGATAATAAGCTATCAATTGTCAAAGATATCACTTTTAGTATATATTTACAATTAAATAGGAAAAGTTTGAGTTCGCAAGCTTCACTTCGCGTCATATTCACTTCCCGAGAAAAAAAACTTATATATAATTATATATATAAAATCACATATAATTACATATAATTATACATGATTATATATGATTATGTATGATTATATATAATTATATATTAGTCAGCTCCAAGCCATGAAAAAAGTTATAATATAATAATTATATATATATCTGTGGCGAACCGGAAAAACGACTTAAGTCTACTTTTCTTAATTTTGTGTTCACACCAGATTTCTCCATTATAAGTCCCCTTATTAGCCTCCTTTCATGTGATAGTGGTAAAATTGCCGTAGAATAGCTATTATAGCCCAAAATGGCACATTACACAACGACTTAAGTATATTTAATAAATTTTTTGAATGACGTACGACTTAAGGAGGATCCATCGGGCGGGTCATACTTAGTCAGCGCCTGCAGGAGGAGGACTGGATTTTATGGGAAAATACTTGAAACTTAATCTTATTAATGCCAAAAGAAATATTTTCTTATTTGACAAATGAATATTAAATAAAAAATGTGTTTCATGAAGCGCCTTTTGCGTACAGCGGTTTATATGGTCATATTTTACATTTTTGTTGATTATCTCCGAACTTTCATCGTTGACTTATTACTTTCCTTACAAATTCATCTTCTACACTCCAAACTCTTTAACATAATTTTTGTCCAATGACAGCTGTCTTATATATTATAAGTTATTAGAAAATTACCGCGTCAGTAACCAAGGCGCCGTTTACCCCTACTTTCCTTTTTATTAATTGAAAGTTTAGACAATTTTCTGTCAAGATGTTAAGTTTCATATGCATTTGTCTTTAGTGCTGAGTCGATGGATCCTCCTTAAGTCCATCTTTATGTGGATCGATCAGAGCGTGTATCAGTGATTTTATTTAACTTTAGTAGGTAAATAAATTTTATTATATTAACTGTAGTATAAACTACAAAAAAAATTACTGAAAATTGTTGCATCTGAAAAATCACTTTACTGAAAGTCAGCAGTTAAAAAATCTTATTTTACTTACTATAAGTAAAGCTTTAGTGGTTATAAGTAAAGTATTATTGATTATAAGTAAAGCATTACTGATTATAAGAAAGTATCTTCTTATTTTCAGTACTAGTATTTCTTAAATCGTAAAAAGCAGAGAAGAAGGTATTTTAAGATAAGAGCCAAAATTTCTGAATTTAAGAATCGCATTTCTTAAATCGAGGTAAAAAATGGTCCTACTGAAAATAAGAAACAAGCATACTGTAGTGTAAGAAACAAATTTATTTAAAATAAGAAACATCACTGCTGCATTTAAAAACCAACTTTGGAAACATCTTTGAAACCTAAATATTTCTAAAGGAAATAAGTACTTAATAACTGATTCGTACGGGAGAACGGGGTAATGCCGTCACTGGCTAATTCTTATTTTCAATAATTTAAACAGTTTTAGGTAATAATTCGAATAGTATATCAAACGCAACATAAAATGCAATTAATCTAGTGTTCAAACAACCTTCTATTCAATATTATTAAGGACTTATACACAATTAAAGTTTAGGTCTACATTTCTTATAAAAAATCTGGTCTATAAAATAAGCTTTTACGCATATTATTTGTTACTTTATGCAGTTACTTTATGCAACTTTATTAATTTGAACAATCTAAGAATACGAAGTAGTGAAAATAGCGTATAAACGTATTGTTTTTTTGTCAAATCTAAATTACAATCTAAATTACTAAGCAGAATTGGGGTAATACGGTCATAATGTTATTTATATGACGCTCCCGCAAGTGAGGCTACGAATATGTTCCGCTGCGCTCTCAGGTACGGCAACTTTGCTTAAGTGTTTTTGATTGAACAGTGGCTATGTGTTACATATTTCACTATGTAAGTGCGAATAATAATGTGACTGTTCATATGAAGATTCATATAATTGATTTAAGGAAATGTTTTACCTATAAACGTAACTTTATAATAGTGACCGGAATTGTACCAAGGCTGACCGGTATTACCCTTTGATGTGGAGTAAATCGAGTCAAAATGCTTATTTTTATTTCGTCTTATAGCTTCGATATCTTACATTTTTATATTAAACCAATAAGAAATATTTAAAGTCAATAATTTGAACTAACATAATAATTATTTAAAGTTAATAAAAAAACAATTTGAAAGTAGAAATAACAAGCACTTTTGTTTAGGTGACCGGCAATACCCTGTTTTCCCCTATAAGATAGTGTTATTACATAATGTAATTGAAATATATCATCTAAATGATTTTTTACATCTACTATCATATATAATTTGTTAATTTAAAAATTAATTCTAAAACGAGATTATTTCTTCAAAATCATTAATTATACAATTTTCTTATTTAAGTAAGACTTTCTTTTAATTTACCTGGAAACCTTACTTAAACTTTCGAACACTCGAGAGATTAAACTTCCATTACACATTTGTATTTAATTCGTTTATGTGAATGGATAATTTAATTGAATGATTTTGTATCTTATACTTGAAGAGAAACATACATTCGAATCCTACAAGTAGCTTTACATATGTGTATATTTTTCACTTATTTTTCTTTTGATAATAATCCGTGAATATTTAGAGAAACTGATAGTGTGAATTAAATATTCTGATTCAGATAGAAATAACATCTCAGTGACAAACAATTTTTTTTAATACTTATTACTTTTCAACATTCATACCTTTTTAACTTTTTTAATATTAATATTCTACGCAAATTACATATTAAGAAAATACCTGCTTTATTTATTAGTAGAAATTGAGGTTATAACCTCAAATTTGCCATAAAATCATCATAAGAAAGAACATTACTGAAATTAATAACTAAAAGATTACTTCGTACAAGAAACAACATTTACTTAAATTAAGAACAAATATGTTCTGAATTTCAAAAAACAAAATTTACTTACTTTTCAGTAAGAAAATTTACTTAAATTCAGGAAAAAAGTGTTCTTCTTTTAAGAAACTTTAGAGGTTTCTTACTTTCATAACACCGAATTTCTTAAAATTGTTGATACTCTTTTTAAATACGGATTCTTTCTGAAAGTAAGTAAATTGTTTCGTAGTGTATAGATAAAAAAAAATTTAGTTGATTCCCGAAAAATACGACTTGAATCCACTTTTCTTAATTTTGGGATAATTTACGTTAGATTTTATCATTATAAATACTCCTTTTTTATCTTAAAAATAAAAAAAATTGCCAAAGTGTAACGTTGCTATCTATAACACATGCAGTATGAAAAACTGCATAATGTATAATTATTTAAGTCGATTTAATAAAAGAGCGCGTATAGTTGATTTTATTTTATTCATGTTAATCCATTGTATTATACCATACATACTTACATAGCGTATGCTTTTCATAATGTCCGAATTGTTTTTATTAGTTACATTTTTATATATCGCAATCATAGGTCAACTATTTTTATTTTACATAAGTTTTTACTGTTTTTTTTTATACAATAATATTGTAAGAGAAAAAACTAATGAACGATATCTAATAGCCTAATGTCATTTACACGCCACCCAACACAAGGTATTCAAATTATATTCATTGCAACTCGTCATGACAGTCGCCCGCGTATTTTTTAGTGGCAAAGGAAGAGGGGAGGGGGGGGAGTAAAAACATTTTTTCCCCACATCTGCACCGAAAGTACCACTTTTCCTCCCGGACGCCTGGAGAGAAATGTATATTTTCGGTGCTGGTGTGAGGAAAAATAGTATACGCATCATGGGAGGTAAAATGGCAACCCCATAGCACGTGTTTGCCACCCTAGCCTTTGGCTCGGGTGGCATTTTACTCGTGCTATGGACTCGCCATTTCTTTACCTACCTAGATGCGTAATATACTATTATTTATACTGTTATTAACAGATATGATTGTTATGATATGAAATATTGCAGTACATTTCTAATCGTGTATAAACAATCAAATTTAAAAAAACCGCTACCACTTCATTGTCACTTAACTTCCTCAAACATTAAAAAAATGTTCCAATATGAAATTATTTATTCTATTTAATACTGGGGTGCAAATTAAGAAATGAAAAATCTATTGCTTTTTAATATGTCAACATATATATATATATACATATATATACGTCTACAAAAAAAAATTGTTAAAAAAATTATATATATATATATATATATATATATATATATATATATATATATATATATATATATATATATATATATATATTATATATATATTTTTCAGTGTATTTTAGATAATATCGTGATTATTAAATTTCTTTTTTATTCAATTTATTCTTGTTGAAGATAAAATAATTAGCCCCCGGATGATGTAGCTTCAATAGAATCAGACACGTGATCAAACGACAAGTAGAAACAGTCAGAGCAGTCCAGGCAAGAGAGATTCCTCCTCCCCGGCTGGCGTCTTCCAAGTCTTAAGCGAATGAAAGAGCCAACGGTTGCACACAATTCCTTTCTCTATCTTTCCGGTTTCATGTTCGTAAATGTAGCTGATTTTCGGAATAGGCTTGTCTTGGTACGCGTGTACTTAACATCGCGCGAAATTTAAACCCTATCATCTTACAAAGTTGTTATAAATACCAACTAAATTCTTTCAAGTGTAATTTTGTAAACCAGAATAGTACATATAACTAGAAGAAAGTTAGTTCAATATTGGTAGGTCCATTAAAATGGTATTGAATATATATTTTTCCTACCCGAGCAATATTACAAATATTACCTGTGTTTGAAGATTATTCTAAATCGTACCCCAATTACCGTACGAAAAACGACTTTCTCGTTCCGCGTAAGAGCGAGAGAGAGAGAGAGAGAGAGAGAGAGAGAGAGAGAGAGAGAGAGGGGGGGGAGAGTCTTAGGCAAGGGTAGAAGAAAAGTAAAAAAGCCAAGTCAATGACGGATATTGAAATATCGGTGCGGCAGATCTCGCATTTTCCGTCGAGAGCAAAATGAGGGTTGCGGCTCCTCATGAAAAAGAAATGAATGCAAATGAGAAGAAACGACGGAACAAATTGCCGCCCTGAGAAAACTGAAAGAGGAAAGGAAAAAAGCCGCTTGCTCCCCTCGCGCTCCGGTGCGCGGCAGCAAAAAAGGAGAAGCTTCGCGAGGAGAAAAAGAGAAGTGAATGAGAAAGCAGCAGCAGCAGCAGCGAGAAGCGATGAGCGAGCCCTGACGCTTTGTGCGATGACTCGTGTCGACGCAGACGTCTAGCTGGTGACGAGTATTCGATAGCTCGGGCATAAGTAGTGTGACAAGAAGGAGTGGCGTGCAGCAGGGCAGCAGCGCCAGCTTCGAACGGCGAGGAAGCGAACGCGCGCGGCCCGAGGAAGCGGCGGACAAGCGCAGGAGAGAAGAGGGAGAAGAATAACGGCGTCGTTTTTATATTCCTATTTCATTTCGCGGCAGTCTCGCAGTTTACTTCGATTCCCCGGGCCGGCTTTCTATCTCGCTCAGCTGCTTCGGCGCCTTTATCGCTCCCACTCTCTTCTTCTTTCTCTCGCGCTCGCCTTCGCGGTGATCGACCCTCTGGCTCTGAAGCCTCATTCTCCCAGGAGTAGCTTCAGCCAAACTGCTTTTTGTCGGCAAGAAATAACGTCTCCGAAACGCCACCTTATTTAACTTATTTCACTACAAATGCGGCATCGGGACGTCTTATGCTACTTCCACGACGGATCTTTCGAGCTCCCCCTATCTTCTCTCTATCGCTCTGTGCATCGTATTTTCGCGAGGTTATCTTTACGCGACTCGACTTTCACTGAACATGCATATTCTCTGCTACACAGATTGAGCCACAGGAAATTTTAACAAACATTAAAATTCATTCACTCATAACGTTCCAACTTAAATTTTCAAGTAAATGTACTAAAATTTCCATATAATCGTTTCAAATAAATATAACATATGATATTTCGGTACGGCGATGAGAACCTAATCTCTTTCTTTTATGTAATCCATGTCAATAGATGCAAGAATATTGTTCAGGTTCATTTTTAATATATTTCTCTCAACTTATCAGGCAGCAAGATGCTTGCCTCCCACGACACGATCACTCATGGGCCATAAATAAACAATTACATAAATAAATAAATAAATTATATTCACTAATAGGGCAGAGCGGGGTAATATCGGTCAATAGGTAATTCTGATAATCCTTTCTTTCGACAATCTAATAAACAATTTTCGTAATAATTCCTATAGAATTTTAAACATCACATAAAATATAACTAATTTAAAGCCCAAGCACCATTCTATTTCCCGGGAAAAAATCTTTCATAATAGACATATAAGGTCATGTATGTCCATATATAGAAAACATACGTGGGTCAATATCGTCATATATGATCATCTATAGACGTTTTCGGCCATATATCACATTTTCTGGCCGTATATGGGCATATATGGAGATATATAGCCAAATGTGGTTGTATATGAGCATATATGGACATATATAGCCATGTATGGTTATATATGGAATTTTATTTGCAATTTAGTATGCATGCATATATAGTCATATATAATCATATATGGTTATATATGGTCATATATGGCTATATATGATTATATATGGACATATATGATTATCATGCGGATGATATCACTCAAACTGTCAGACTAAGCTTTGATATTTTTATTTTAAAAATATTTTTTCTTAATAAATATTACTCTAAAAAAATTAATTTCATGCATTCATAGACGACCACATATGGGCATATATATCAGCATATATATATTCACGTAAAGGTACAAATAAAACTATGTATATAATCATATATGTCCTGGGGCCTGCGGCGGCTCAGTCGGTAGAGTGTCGGATTCCCACGCCGGTAACCCGGGTTCGAATCCTAGTCTCTGCCGATTGATACAAGCACCTCTGTAAAAATTACATGTGCTTTGTTTACAAACACACCGCAGACCCCCGAGGTCGATTAGCACCACATGGGAGCACAAACATGGCGACGTTAATTAAAAAAAAAAAAAAAAAAATCATATATGTCCATATATAATCATATTTAGCCATATATGACCATATATAACCATATATGATTATATACATAGTTTTATTTGTACCTTTACGTGAATGTATATATGCTGATATATATGCCCATATGTGGTCGTATTTGAATGCATGAAATTAATTTTTTTAGAGTAATATTTATTAAGAAAAAATATTTTTAAAATAAAAATATCAAAGCTTAGTGTGACAGTTTGAGTGATATCATCCGCATGTTACACCCAAAATTGAGCACTAGAGCTATATCTGCAGTCCAGTTTTTGAAGCCCTCGGCTAAAAATGAGTGATATATAATTGTATATGATTATAAATAACTGTATATCTAATTATACATAATTATATATAATCATGTATAGTCATATAATCATATTTAATTGGATATAATTCCGTATAACTTTTGACTCTATATAATTGCGCTTAAAAGTGTATGATAATGTATGATCATATATATCCAGAAAGAGAGTCATGAGTGGTGGTATACGATCGTACAAGATTATGTACTATTATATACAATTTTCCAATTGTTCAAATGCAACACAACTATATTTGAGTATTCATGATTATTAATGACAATATATAACGATATATGATAATATATATTCATTATGATTATATATGATTATATATACGTATATATATATATATATATATATATATATATATATATATATAAATACTATACATACGTCTTCAAAATATGCTTTTACACATATATTTTTTGTTACTTTATAAAGTTTTTGTAGCTAATTTATTAATTAAATATCTTACAATATAAAATAGTGAAAAGTAAATAGTATAAACCCCTGAGATTTATGAAATACCAAATACCAATATAAATTATGTAAGCAGTATGGAGTTAAATGACGGTCACAATGTTATTTATATGGACGCTCCTGAAAGTGACGTTTGGGTAACGTCGCGCTGTGATTCTGGTCTGAGGTACACTCGTCGTTAAAACGGCGAAGCCGGTCCGATTGATTCAGCATCATACAAGGGTATAAAGCTTTACTCCCGTGTTGCGAACATTATTTTTTGATGCAGTGGGTGTGAAATTGCAACTTTAAGAATATATGAAATGAATAAAGTATTATGCATAATTAATATTTTATAGCAAAAATAAAGTGCAATACTTATTATATTATGGTATATTTTAATTTTTTTAACATATCTTTTGATTAATCGATTGATTTGCTATGTTGGAGCTAGGCAATTATTTTTTATGCACCACGTAAACACCAGCCGTTCAACGTAAAAACCACTTTATCTCAGTTAATCCAATGCCTCATATATGATACTATGATTTATGTTAGATCAATGATAATGTACATACTATTTGCAGAGGATGGCTAATATTTAAACCCATAGCACCTCCAGTGCTCCTGGGAGCCACTCATTTTTCTGCGTTGAAATGAAAATAAAAACCCAAAATAAGGTCCTAAATCGATCGGATTTATACTGCTTGCGGTAGAATAAAAAAAGAACTTAATTGCCTATCCCAAAATTCCAAATGGCGATAGCATAACAAGAAAGCAATGCGTGTGGGGAAAAGCAATGCGTACATGGCGGTACTGATTTTTCCATAAAAATACGAAAAGAAATTTATTATTTGGTAATTGTTTCGATGAATTCTTGCGTAAGGACGCTCAAACTAACGATCTACTATGTTAGTTATCTTGTTAGTTATTCAAATTTAACTAATTCAAGACTAGGACGACTTTTAGTCGTTTTTAAAGGTCATCCCTGAAAATTATATTTAGAGATTAGTTTTACTTTAATAAACTGTTGGAATATAAGTTTAAGACAATTCTAAGGATAACTAAATATGCAAAAAAACTTTTTTCTCGCTTTTAAAATACGCTCAGTCTTACAGGGTTAAAGAAAACATAATTTGAACCTAATTCAAATTAGCGGTTATAGCAAACCTGAAACCTTATGTTAAAAAATTTTGAATATTATATGTCTCAAAAAGGGCTTCTAACATTACATATTTAAGGTTACAGTTAATTTAGAGTAGGTTAAAAAATCATTATTCTCTAGATAGACATATCTCGGTAGTAGTATACACATTTCCAAAGATCTATAATAACTTGCGTGAAAGTAAAGAATATATCTTTAATATTACGTTCGTCAAAAGTTTAAGTTACAAACCAAGCTATACAAATGTTTTGTATTTTATTTTTAAAACACTTTAAAGTAATATTTGCGTTGAAAGAAAATTATATTTGAGAGAAAATTTTTTAAATATTTGAAATATAAATGAGTGTTTTAATCATTACTTAAACGTTGATAAAAATTGAAAATCAAATGAATAACTATATTGATTTCACTAAAAATCACAGAGTTTATATATAATTTTATGGCATCGATAAGCACCATGATGTTACATCAACCCCCTATTTGCTTTCGCTTGATATAATGATAAAAAGCGTCGTTTTTCGTAAAGCAGACTTCTTTGAAACAAAAGATATCCAGGTAGACTCGTTGCTGCTTTAACCGTGGTCTTGTCATCGTGTATACATATTGAAGCTGTGCGTCGTTGAGGTTTGTAATGATGAGGAGTACAAGGTGGGGGTTAAAAGACTGTGTCAAAAAGACACTGATAGAGATGGAAAGAGAGACCGAGAGGGTGAAAAAATGAGAGAAGAAAGCCGAGGTCGCTTTACCGCAACTTTCACGTCCGTGAGCCCCTATTAATTTCCGGGCTCGAGTCTTTTCGCGAATTTTACTTTTATATCTCGTCTCGCGCAAGAGCGGACCGGAGGCCCTTTCAACCCGCTCTCAGAATCTCTCCTCTCGAGCCTTTTATTAAAGGCGCCGGTGGGGAAGAGGCTGTCAAGGGGGGTAGGTAAAGCAGGGAACGAGGGGCGACTTTATTAAAAGTGTATTATGCTTAGGCGTGCAGCGGAAACACCAATTACGACTGACTTACCGTCGCGGCGGCGTAGGGGGGTAGTTTTCCCGCGCGCGTATTTGCGCTCGCCCTGCGTTGATCGTGTACCGAGCCATGTATACGCGCATAAGTTTTCGGGGCGCTTGAGGGATGGGCGTTTAAAAATTATAATTTCAAATTTTGACGTGCGCGCGCACTGCATGGATACCCGCCGCGCAGCAGGCACTGTACTTACCAATTTAATTCAGTATGCATGAAAGGACACGTGCATGGCTTATGCTCCGTCCTTTAGGCTTTCCCTTAGGATCCCCTTGTCGTAAGTAATTTTTAGAATCTTCATGTGAATTTCAAATTTTTTGCGCAAACGCACACCGAGAAATGTTATTCGCTTTATATTCAAAATTTCGTAAATTATACGGCTTTGCAGACAAGAACCTTTACATTGCTACTTTAAAAATCTCCCATCATAATATATTATATTATTATACATACGAAAATCAATTATTCAGTAGAAGTTTTTATCCGTGATATAAATAATGAAATAAGCTAGACTAGACAACCTCGAGATATTCAGTCAATGCAGTCACGATCTCGAGCACATTAAATACGCAATTTTTTATTTCTAAATGGATGTTTATCTTAGCGTTGAAACAAATAATTTACGAAATCACGAATATTTCGACTTAGAATAATATTTCATTTTCACTATACTGAAATTATTTTATTAGTTACTGGTCTCGGCTGGGTATGTAGAGTTAAGGACGTTCATCGGCTCATAAATTTATTATATATTTGCTTTAAATCTTGACAGAATGTTATTAATAGCATTATTGATGCACCGCAAAACTGTAAGAACACTACCAAAATGGAAATATTCAATGTCAAAGTTGCGAGTCTTAACACGTAAGGTATAGGTTAAGCGTGTGTAGAGACATTTTAAGTTATAGCCTCATAAATGAATTATATATTTCCCTGAACAACTAATATGTTCTAAAGAATTACTACCTATATTACGTAATATAAGAAAAACTGTAGTTATCGGTCCCCTTTCAAAGATATGGCTAAGTAAACATTGTTGCCTGTGTTATTAGTATATTTATATTGTGGTACAGTCTGTAGAAAATATTGAAATATAAATTAACTTTTTAACCTTATTGTCACCTTAAACGTTTAGACATTCTCTACGAAAACTAAAACTGTTCAAAGCTTTACTACTTGCATAATTCGTGATTCTACAGGTAAAGACTGGCACACTTGAATCTTGCGGCAAACGCTATATAATATACGAATTGTATATTTAAAAAAGAATATTAAGTCACACTTATATTTTCCATTTCAGCTGCTTATCAATTTATAAATTGTATGGGATAACATATTGTACTGTATAAAATTAATTTAAGAAAGAACTCCACTGATGTCTTACCAAAAGATCGAAAGAATTTTTATTACATAAAAATGATGTTACAGTTTTATGAAAATTGAGCACGTGAAATCCCATTTAATTAACACAAACCGACAATCAATTGTTTAAATTGACATAACTTTTGTTACGAATATCGACCCATCTTCTGCCAGAACTCATTTTGAAGGTCTTATTACTAGAAAAATTTTAAGATCAAAATGAAAACCGCTGCTAAGCAGCTTTAACAGAATGCTTTCTCAAAGAGGGGTTCTGAAACATCGACTATAAGAATTTTCTAATTGATATTCGTTTTAAATTAAAAAATTCTAAAAAGAACTTATTAAACACAAACGTTTAAATATTGCAATTCAACATGTCTGAGCATTGAAAGTTCATTAATTTCAAAAGCATAAGTATATTAAAAATTTAAATTTAATTTTATTTTAAATTTAATAATAATATAACTCGCCACTCGGTCTGCGGCCTGCGATCGGCATGCCGCTCCGGCGCTTCAGAGTGAGCCACGTTTCGCTTTTTTGCATGTAAGGCACGACAGCCGACGCTCGCGCTTCGCGCTCGCCTATCATTTTTATTTATCCTTGTTGGTTTGACATCATAAAAAAACTAATGTATACTCTAAATTTCTAATATTTAAAGTAATATATTTAATAATGTAAAAATAAAATTAAAAAGAACAATATATGCATATACATACAATGGAAAAAAAAATACAAAGATAATTAATAATATATATTATGATGTCATTAAACCTTCTGACCTGTTCACGTGGAGGATTTCGTTAAGGTAGGGATCTTGAGGCGAAAGATTATTTTGTTTATTGTATATATATATATATATATATATATATATATATATATATATATATATATATATATATATATATATTAATTAATATGTCAAATACTTGCTTCATACAAAAAATTGTGTAAAAAAGTAATTTGATATTATGAGATCAAATTATTTGTTTAAAGAGATTATTATTTTTAGTCTAATTTTCATTAGATATGTAAATCTTTACATATCAAATTTTACAACAAACAATTTTAAAAGTAAAAGAATATTATTTTTTAAAATTTCTATTTTCTCTTTTCTGTTTTTTTCCCTAAATAATTTATTTACCTTCTTAATTAAATAATTTTGCAACGTAAAACTTTCGTACAATAATTGTAATACTCTTTGAAGAGTTTACATAACAGAATAAGATATTTACAAAGTTATAAATGATTGCAACTTGAGTAAAAGTCACCCACACACACCAGATCGGTAATGCCTAAAGGACTAATGAACTTAGATTTTTGTTGATTTCCGTGACTGTTAAGGGGGTTTAAGCGAAAAGTAATTTTAAATTTTAAGAAAATAAATCTATTTTGTAATTTTTAATAAATATATTCAATTCTAAAGTTCGCCCGTTTAGCCCGTTTAATATACAGAAAACGCATTTTTCGCGTTTGAAATGAAAAATTCATGCATTTATAGGAAACTTTTGTAGAATATTAAAGTATCAAATTTATCCTTAGATTTCTAAGTTTATGTACATATAATAAAATAATAGGGTTGTCCGGCGTTTTAGAGAGATATGTGTAGAATAACGCAAAAAGGTACTCAAAACAGAGAAACACCTTAGAGGTTAGAGTCAAATGAATGTCTATATTGAACTTTTCAGAAAGAATTAAGATAAATATGCATTTGATATAAATATGAATTTTCAAAGTTTTTTAAATGTTTAATTTGTCAACAGGATACATTGTCATAAACTTCTTTATTAAATAACTTTTTTTCATAAGTTGCTGTGTTGACTAGTATGCCGCTCGGACCTCCTTAAATAATGATTATGTGCCGATTAGTTCCTAAAAATGATTTTTCTCGTAATTTTTAAAGCATATCGATAATTAATTTTTTGACATTCTAGTGAACAATAAATTGAGAGGTTATATTCATTGTCTTTCAATTTTTTAGTTTTATTGAACTATTGAAAATGAAAATGGAAGATTCAATGTGGATTCGAAATTTTGCGGTGGATTTCAATACAGGTGATCATTTTAAGATAACTTATAGTGGTAAATGTATAATTTCTCTATTGAATTCTTCATTTTTCTAAATTTTGCGTACATATTTATTATAAAATTATATAAAAATTATATAAAAAGAAAATTTTGGACGAAATATGAAATATTTTTATTGAGATGCACTAAAGTTATTGCAAATAATGTATATATTTTCAATAAAATGTGATCATTTTGCTAAAATTTCTTGCGCACAAGCGAATAAGATGATAATAATTCGATTATAATAGTAAATGAAAATAATTCTTTACTCATAAAGTATAAGAAAACGAAGCCTATTGTTAGGCATCCCGCTTTGCCCCACTCTTCCTTATTTAAAAAATATACGAATGGTATATGGGATGTAATAATTATAGATGATTATGTATAACTTCTTTTCTGTAGTAAAATAAATGAAAATTCAGAAATTCGTTGGTATCATCAATCATGGATATCTAGCAGGTTTCAATTCGCCGGTGCAATATTTATTGTAAGGCACGATTCCACATGTCGCCATAAGGAGGTGGCCGGAAGTTTTTCTCTCAAGCTGAACGTGAAAAAAGTATAGAACGTTCGTTTGTAGCAAAACTTTCGCACCCAGTACCTCTTGCACTCGCTGCTCACGATCTTCACGAACTTCCACTGTACAACCTTCTCTTCTCTTTTTCTCATCCTTTTTTTTTCATTTCAATCAATTGTCCTTCATTCTGACAACGTATATACGAAATTTTTTCATAATCTGTCTTTGAAAAAGTAAATACAAACCTCTTCTTCTAAAGAAATTAATAGCATAATAGAAATTATTGTGTCCGCTTTTTACCTAAAAAGGAATAAACTACCCGAGTAAAAATGATTTTATATATACTGATATAAAAGTTATATATAAAAATCGTATACGAGTTTATATAAATATATATGGTTATTGTATAATAATATAATTTAGACTTAATGAATTGTGAAGTACTTATGATATAAAATCGGTTTATATGTAAGTATATATAAATAAAAAGGACGTCATATAGAGCTAGCCCGGCCAAGATGGTACGCCAGGGAAAGTCGAGACGTCGTTATTTCTCCGTGATAACAATAGATAGCATTAATATACCGTTGAATATAATGGAATAGTAACGCTATCAACTAAATTTCGGTATTAGATCATCATTTAATATTTATTTCCCTTTTATTGTAATTCTGTGAAGATAAAGTAAACTATTTATATTTGCACTGTACAAGCTTTTTTACATTCTCAAGGAGTAGAAATATTCTACTTGTACAATATTTTAATAATCCAGGGTTACATTGAATTTTTATTTATTTAAATCAATTAAATAATCATGTTAATGAAATAAATAAGCAATCACCCATACCGGACTAGATGAGACGGGTACTATGGGACACTGCATATATGACATTATACATGTATATGTATGAGTATATGATACTATACAGCATATGAAGATGACGGGAATTATAATTATAATAAATGTGTTATGAAAGTAATACAAATATGTCACTTTAAAGTTTCTTCATGCGTTTCGTTTTGTTCTGGTACTTTTTTGCCTAAATAAAAAATTTAATTATTATTTTGGTTAAAATAAGTAATATAGAGAGCTATAAAAGTATTATATGTAAAAAATACATAATGTTTAAAAACTTTTTCTATGTGTCTCATCTTGCCCGGGTGTTTTTACGCTTTTTACGTTTTAACCTAACGCCAGTTACATGCCACCCAGTACAAGGTATTCAAATTATTGCATCTCACCGCGACCGCTGCCCACGTATAATTTTTCCGACGTAAGGGAAAGGGAGGATGGAGGCACAGAGTTAAAACCTGTTTTTTTGATACTGTTATTAATAGATATGATGTTGCAGTACATTTCTGATAGTGTATAAACAATCAAATTTAAAAAATTTTCAAACCAACTTAAGTACACATTTCCCGGAAAAACAACTTAACTCAACTCTTTTGTAAAGTTACTTATATTTAAACGTTAATATCTCGAAAACGCAAAAATACACTTAAGTTGTGTTTCCGGTTCGCTATATATATGGGATACAATCGACAAAAATTGGCTTCCTCGTAGAGGAAGCTTTGTGATGGTAAAAAAATTATTTTGCTAAAAACATGTTAGAAACATGTTTTGAGACATTAGGAATCAAAATACACTATTTTTAGAAAATGTGTATGGATGTGTGTGTGTGTGTGTGTGTATGTATGCGTGTAAGTATGTGTACGTATGAGCGCGTATGTGTGGAAGGGTGTTTATGCGTATGTGTGTGTGTGCGTGTGTGTGTGTGTGTAGGTGTGTGGTTGTGTGAGTGTCTGTGTGTGTGTGTGTGCGTGTGTGTGTGTGTGTGTGTGTGTGTGTGTGTGTGTGTGTGTGTGTGGTTGTGTGTGTTTGTGTATGTGTGTGTATGTATGCATCTATATCTGGAGTAATTCACGGTAAAATTGAATGCTTCATGTTTCATTTTGTTTGTTTTTCTTAAACGAAGGAGGCATAACAATAATTCTAGTAGTTCTTCGGATTTGATTTTGTTTAGTAGCGGTTTTTCGAATTTTGGCTTTTAATTTTCGTTTTTTTTTGTACGTTAGAAATAATATCATCGATGCAGTGAAAATGTATTTGAAAGAGCATAAAATTACCTATCTTCTACCGCCCGAAATTTCGGATAAGCTGTTTTATTTCTTCTTATATACACAGAAACGTCATATTTTATTTGAGCGTTAATTTCTTTGAATAATGTGACGGAAAGATTTTGAAAAAAATTTAAGTAATTAGGATAATGGAGAAGATTATTCTGTAATTTTTTTTGGATAATTTATTTTTCTATGATCAAGAAAAAAATTATTTCGTAAAATAATCGATTTTCTATGGCAAACGATAACTTGAATGAAACGGTATTTTTCCTTCTGAAAATTTCCAAAACGATAGCTTTTTAGCATCACTCAGCTAAGTTCTTTGCCCAGATCATGAGCACTTTTATTTTTCGAGATATTAGATGTTATATTTTTTTTCAAATTTTTTTTGTTTGCTTATTCATTGGGTATTACACAGTAATCAAATATTACACGGTAATTTTTTACCAATGAACGCTTGTTTTTTTTCGCCTAATGAAGATTTTATATCAAAAAGAATTTTCGAGATTCATAAAACAATTTTTGTTTTATAACGTTCTTTCATTTTGTATATTTTCTTTATCAAAAAATTTTTGATTCGAGATTTCTTGCATATTACGCGGTAATTGTTATTTTTGGGAGAAAGTAGGATGGGTTTATAATTAATAAAATTACCACAAACATTTAAAATTAAAATTAAAATATAATAAAATAAGAAAACTCTTAAGAAGCTAAAACAAACGTCTTTTAATTTAATTAAAATATTTCCGAAGTAAGTATAATATGAATATACGAAAATACACGAACAAAATATTCTAATTAGCTACCTAATAGTATAGCAAAGCTGGTTCTGGCTCATCCCGGGTTTCTCGCTCACCTGCCCCCACCTGTCCTAGAACTATCATGGGGTTTCTTGCTCACCTCCCCTCCCCCCGCCCGACCGCTGGAGCCGCCACATGGCTGCGGACCACAGAAGCGCATCCTCTTTATGTATTCCGAAATAAAGTCAGAGGCATTGATCCAGATTTGAACCCGGATCGCCAGCGCGGAAGTCTGAGCCCTAATCCACTGAACCACTGGGGCTCTGTCTTTCTCTATGCGTGAACGTGGATATGTGCACGTGTATTTGTGCATGTGAGTGTTTACATAAGAGGAATCCTAACCTCAAACTTTTTTCGATGGTCAATAAACTCGATGGTAATCAAACAATCTACCTTACCGACCTTTGGTATTATCAATTAATGAAGAGTGGTAAATTTAAAATTTTCACATTACCTACCATTTCTTATTAGAGAATAAATTCAAATTATTGGCACCTGCAGAGGGCGCTACAAAATAGTGGAAAATTCAAATGTTTCAAATTCGAACCATTTATTAATAGAGAATAAATTCAAATTACTATCACCTACAGCGGGTGCTGTAAAATGGCGGTAAATTCAAATATGTTTTCACATTGGAGCGATAAATTCATATTTGGACTTATCGACTGATATCAACAGTGAGTTGCCCTGTGAAAATATGAAAATATGGTGGAAAGATTTTTAAATCAACCAGTACAGCAGTATATGTACCTTGCATCACTTAATTCGTTGACGATAAAGTTAATCTCGGCATTATGAATTCCACATGGACTTTTAGATATAATTACTTCGAGACGACCGACTAACTCATTGGGATCATCCCAATCATCAAATCCGTATTTTCGATCTTTCTTCCTTCTCCGAATCTCGTATGAATCATCGATATATGATTGACCTTGGAATCTAGAATCAAAATTCGATTGAAATATTGGTGAACTAGTAGCAATCATATGATTACTATCATATGTGGATGGAATAGATTTATCTACACTACTATCAGTATCTCGTGGAGAATTGCTAACCAGAGATTGTTCATGCTCCTCACTACTCTAATTATAAGATTCGTAATTTTTATTAAAATTGTGAATCTTCTCTTCTAGAGTTTCAAGATTTCTTGTTGACTTGATGGATGAGGGTTCATTCTGCAGCTTACGTCTTTTCACCTTTATCATATCAAGATTATGATCATCCTTTTGTATATCTGATGTATCGTCTGACAGAACTGTAGAAGATGTATTACTACTATGTTGAAATCCATTCTTACTCTTCCATTGGGGAATGGAGAAAGTCGTAGATTGTTTCTTCTTAAAACGATAACCATCTTGATCAGTAAACTGGAAAATAGGAGCAATAAACTTATTGAATGTAGTATAGTACTCTTTAAACTACGAATCGACTGATCTGCACTGTAATGTTTTTTATGAGCATTTGTAGCTTTGACTATACTATGATAGTTTGTAATATCTGCAGAACTGATAAGATTTTCATTACGGACTTTTTGAAGAGTTATTCAACCAACCCTTCAGTTATAGGATATCTTATATCGTTTACTTTAACATGATTATCTTCAAACTGAATGCATAAGTTACCCAACATAAGCTAATTTCCTTACTTATAAAGCCCATACACTGTATTAAGGTATCTTTTATAATTATGATTAAGCTGCCACAGATACTTATGAATGAGAGCAACAGTCTTCTCATGGCTGAAAGAAAGATGTCGAACTGAAGAATTGACTTTATCTTGAGTTTTGTGAAATTCATTAATGTCCCAAACATCGTAGGTTTTTCACGTTATCGCTTTAACAGCTCACGGTAGAATGATGTTTATTCTAAAGGAAAGAGCTCTATTTATAGTAAAATCAACATGTTAGCATAAATACAGTGACATAATTCTGTCACTCTATGACAAAATTTGTCACTACATGACATAAATTTGTCAATCTATGATATAAATTTTTCACTCTATGACATACATTTGTCAGTCTATGGCATAAGACTGTTACTCTGAGTTTTTACAGTAGAATCCATTTACATTCTACCCTTATCAATCCAACTGGTGTGGGAACTGTCGAATCCTAAGCATTTGACGTATACTTGGTTTTCACGTTTCTTGAGAACTTTCTCCACTAAGTATAGATCGGTATACTTAGTTTTTAGAAGTTCTTGCTCGTAGAATACACCAGTTATGGGTTGGCTTTGATAGTCTCACAGATGGTCATAGGATTCCTGGCTGTGATTATTTTCACAGTAAATATCTCAGTGGACCAGTTGGGTGTGCAGCCCTTCTCAAATAGTTGTTTAGCGTGACTAACACATACTTTATCACCGACCTTAAATTTTGGTTTCTTCTTCTTCACCGATAGACTCTCGTGAGAAAATCGTTTCAGAACTTGAACCTGATTGATAGCAGCGACTTCGTTAGACTTCATACCACTAGTTCGATGTTTACTATCATTATACTTGTTCAGTCAATGAGAAAATATATTGAGCCACTCGTAACTTCCTTGCAGACTGAACTTTATTCACATATTGTTCATTAGAGTACGAGTAAAGCGTTCGCCAATGGATGCTTTGAGATTGCTGTACGTTGAGTAGAGATTGATCTTGTACCGTTTCATCGAGTTCTGAAAGTACGTATTTTAGAACTCCTTACCTGTGTCTGTATGCAAATTTTTAGGTACACGACCTTAACACAATATGGACTTCATCGCTGCTGCAACTTCCTCTCCAGTTTTTTGCATGACCAGTACAGCCCATGCGTACTTAGAAAATACATCTATGATGATAAGAATGTATCTGTAACCTTTATTCTCTATAGCATAGGGCTCCATCTTCGCCTAATCCGCTTGCCAAGTTTCATCCATTCTTCGTACATCGTACTTTCGACGTGGATAATTCCGTCGAGCAGGTTTATGAAGTTCCTCTACCAATACTGCTTTCTGAAGCATCATCATTATTTTGAGGCTCTGTCTTCTGTAATATTTGACTGTGAGATTTGAAATAACATTTCATACAACTTTTGAACTGCTTCATCAATTTTTTAAATTTAATTTTCGTATGCCACCTTGAAATCCGTCAGTTTCAATTTTACATCAAGAGTTCAGACCTTAAACCAGTAGTAACTTGGTATAAGCTCCGAACTTCTGATTTAATCAAGTTTTGTAGGGTATTTAAGTTGATGGCGTCATTCAGCTGTTGAGAAGTGGCAACGTTGCACAGTCTCTTATTTTCCAAGTTGTACTGACTATTAACTGTGATTTTGTATCTGATGCCAGGAGGACCTTGACTTCCATCGCTTCGTTTAAGATTACGTCCGAATACGTCGACACTCATCTTGATAATGAGTCAAGTATACCCAACAGCTCAATATATATACCCTGCTCTACGAAGCTCCTCTATGATCGAATGGATTTCATTCACGTGACTTGAGTTATTAGCTGATTGTTCAGTTATGAGTAATCGAAGTCGATCAACAAGTTCACTGGGATCGGCCCGGTGGACGTAATTCATCCTGATGTCTCTTCTAGCAATTTTGTATCGCGGTATTCCTTTACCAACTTTCTTGGAGGACTAAGAGAAAAGAGGAGCGATAATATTATTGAATATATTGCTATTATGAGAACGTATAACCTCATCACTTTTGTAACGTTTCTTGTGAGCATTAGTTGATTTGAGAATATTGCGATAGTTTTGTAAATCATTTTGCTTCACAAGTTTTCCATTGGGACGTCTCGAAATGAGTAACTCCATCATCCAGGGGTCATTTGATATCCCACATCATTTATCTTGACTCACTTATCTTCAAAGTATATTGATGAGTCACCAATTGTGTAATCATCACTATCATCCTTACGTACTCCATAAATTTTATCTAAATTATCTTCTCGGTCAAGCATGAGAATATACTTATCGGTATATACATTTTCTTCTTCTTCATCATCAGCTATTTGAACGAGGCTTCTTGAGTATTCTGTAGTAGTCTTCCGAGGTATTCTATAGAGTCTCATTAAAACTATCATCGGCATCATAATTTTTGCCTTATATGTTACCTCTCACGATTGAATTTATCTCTCACGAGATGTTTTGGAATGCGACCATAAGACTGACAGAGATAGAAGTAGTGAACGTTCTTGTATCTTCCGATGCAAAATTATGCTCTGATGTTGTTCTGTTTTTCACAAGCTACATCGTTGTATATCATTATTGAGTTCGGAAGCGTCTTAAGGTTTTAAGAGATTCTTTAGGAATTCGAAGTTTGACTGATTGAGTGACTTGGAGTATACGTAGATATTTTCAAATCTAAGTCCATTAGGATGCGTTATGAGTGCTAATGGGTTGTTGGTTTACCACAATTCGATGGTCTACAAAATACTGCTTGTATACTGTCTGGAAGTAAGTCTACGTGTCGCTGTACTTTTTTGTCCTGCTCCATGATAGAGTCAAAATTCTCAATCGGAAGCTTAACAGATTGTTTCTTGAAACTCATGTTTACTGTAAGTGGCGTTGATTTCAACTGACCGTTAGGGTATAAATAGAGGACTTATATACCCTCAGAATCAGTTACAATGAGACCTTTAAAGTGTCATGGCGTGTCGAGGTCACGGCTTCGTCAAAAAATTAATCAATAAACTTCCATTCGAAGTCCGCTTGAGGTGGTCCTGGAATGAATCCTCTTGACTCAGCCTGTATGGAGCACGATATATCTTACTCGAAGAATCGTGAGAATGTTAAGGCTAGAAACGTGGATGATAGAGTTTATCCAATAAAGCTTGACGGAGGGTTTTAGCAAAAGACTCTGATATTGGTGAGAAGGCAGCTGTTGACGCTATAACAATCGCTATGAATCTAAAGTCTGCACATAGAATGGGAATGGTAAAGAAGAAAAAGTCATTAACTTCTCTGAAAGAGATATTGCTTCGAAGTCGGTTGTTCCAAGCCAAAGTATTCGAAAAGTCATTCTTTCTGCCCTGAAAGGTGCTTGCGCTGCAGTCAAAAAGGCAGGTGGTAAACGTAATGTGATAATTCCACGTGTACTATCAGTCTCATCTAAAGTAGGGGGATTTTTACCATTTCTAATACCTATATTTGCAGGATTGAGTGCAGCTGGAGCAGTAGCAGGTGGTGCTGCTGGAGTATCTAAAACTGTCAACGATGCTAGTACTGCCAAGAAACGATTAGAGGAGAGTCAGATACATAATAAGAAAACACAGGACATAGATCTAGGTAAAGGTATATATCTAAAACCTTATAAAATAGTTCTTAGTCTTCATCTGAAGCCTTACTGTGGAAGTGGACTAAGAAAAAAGAAAAGTTCCTGAAAGTAGGATTACCTCAAAGAGCCCTGTCAGATGCAGATCTCATAAAATATGCTGAAATTCCAAATTTTCGAGGTGTTTTCAAGCGAAACATAATGCCAGCTGGTGGACATCATTACCGTGAATCTGACATCGTAAATCCCGATAATAAGAGTGGCCCTGGAATTCACTGGGTGGCTTATCGTAAACGAGGTAACAACATAATTTATTTCGATAGTTTCGGTGATCTTAAACCACCCATAGACTTGATGTTATATTCAGGGGTTGATGAGATTAAATATAATCCTGAGAGATATCACGTCTTTGAAGCATTCAACTGTGTTCATTTCTATCTAAAGTTCTTGAGCAATAAGCTGAATCATCATCTAGCTACATAAAGACTTGCATGAGTAAGAGTCTAATCATTATGAGTTATAGAGTCATAGAGAATGCATTAATTAACTTTCACCGTACAATAACTAAGTTCTCGGATTAATTGAACTTTTACACTTTAATTCGATAGCTAATATCGATACTGGGAACAATTAGTTTTACGTTTGTAAAGAGATCATTACTGTACCTGCAGGTAGTTACGAGATTGAGGATATAGATAACTATCTTGGAAAAACTCTCGCTTAACCCTTTGTGGTTTAGTGGCTATTATAATAGCCACCTCTTTAGTCTAAGATTTTTATGTATAAAATTTTATTTATAGGTGTATATAAATGATTTTACATTCTTCTATTAGCTAAGAGGTTTCTCTATAATACTAATTAACAAAAATTGATATTCGTAATCAGCGACCTCAAAAACCCCCGAGTAACAATTTTCAGCTTAAAATATTGAACAGAAAAATGTGGGCCACAAAGGGTTAAAGGGTATATCCAACAATTTAAAGCCTAATAACAATACTCTTCGTAGTATTATAAAGTGCAGTCATGCGATTGATTTTCAACCTGAAGACTCCATCGGGCAATAGTTAGGCTTCACTCAACTCCTACTCGCATCAAACATCGCTCACAGTTTTAGTCTGCTTGCGTCTATTCTCAAAATCAACGCTCTGCTTGTTGAGTGCAGTATCACCTCTGGTGCCTATATAAATGGTCGTAGAGTACACACTGTAAACGAGTTCTTTCCTGCAGTTCCTCCAGGATATAAGATCATGAAAATTCCATCACAAGTCATTTCGTATAGTCGATCCTGACGGAAATCTGGTAAATTTTCGAAGAGAAATCATTATAATTAGATTACGTTTGAAATAAGCGTGATGAGAGTCGTCTACGGAAGAGGGTATAAAAGTAAGCTAAGATGTCGAACAGTCATCAGTCGTTAGCTAGCATCCAAGACGCTAACACGACGATACATTCAGTTTCTAAAAAGCCTTGGCATAAAAATCGTCGCCCCTGATGGTCAATAACGTGCATTTTCGTCTGCTGTTTACAGAATAGTGGAAAAGATTCTAAACATTCAGTCGTCTGTGACATATGATGAGTCTGTAGAACATTATGAGATATGCGCTCAACAGCCTCACACGGTTTCGGCCTTCAATAACAGCGATGAAATTTGCATCTCTATTCAACATTAAGATTTGTGTCTTTTACTATCGCGAAGTTCACTTCATGTATTCGGTAGACTAGTCAAAACCGATGGCTCTGCTGTGCAGAATACAATCTTAGTTAACAACGCTATCTGTCATATGTTTGAGTCATATGTTCCATTACGCTTTCTACTTTACCGCAAGGAGTGATAGTACAATTCTAAATCTTATTTTATCTTAAAATATACATCTAAAACTATCATTGAAATTTTATTCAACAAAATTGCTTATGGCGCTCAGTTTAAAATATCATCGCTGTCTTGGCAGAAATTTGGACCAATCAAAATCATGAAATTTGGTGATGCAAAAATTACTATCATATTCTGCATCAAATTCTCTTTCCAAAACACACGGACTAAGGTACTTTATTTTTTAAAGTTCTCGAGATAAAAATACATACATTTTGAGAAAAATGAAAAGAATGCAATAAATCGTATTTTTCAGCTTGGCATAAATCCTGAACCAATAGAGGTAAGGGTTTGAACATTTTTTCACATATTTTTGGTATGAAATACATAATTTTCTTAAAGTTACAGAGTTTTCAAGTTTTTTACTTGCGCACTTGACTTGTGGAATCATCCATGTATATATTTAAATTTTGTAATTTAAATGTATGAAAAAGTATACCATAGATTATGAAAAAGTATCGTTGTTTAAAATATTTCTATTAATGCATTGATAGTTTTAAGTGCTTTGCACTGTGTTTTTGTGTTAAACGTGTTGGTGCTGGTGAAAATGCATGTTCCCGAACACCTACTATCAAGGATCTCAGGAAAACACTTTTATAAGTATATTGTTGTTTTCTTAAGCATTAGTTTAAGAATTTTATAAAGAATATGTAATGGTTAAGATATATAGCTTAAGAATAATTGTTAAGAAATGTAGTTTAAGAACAGTATACAGTTTATACTAAAACCGGATGGAGAGTGTACGAGACACGTACACGTTGTTAAAACATTTATCATTTAAATGTTTCGATAATGATTTTAGCATAACTTTTTTTGCCATCACAAAGCAAAAAAGTTGTTCAATTTTGATTCAATACATGGTTTCACTTCTTGCTGTATATTGCATTCTGTTATGACATATCTATAAAATTATTTGCGGTAATTTTTGTTTTGGTTTATTTCGACTGTGTTTTTTCTTAAGTCGTAGATTTTTCTGGTCAATTGATATCTAATACTGGCTAATTCTGTCTTTATATTACCCTCGCGAGTTGTTATTTCCGTAAATAGTGTTTATGTAAATCTGAAAATTGTTTAATTATTTAAATGCGGTAGCGGAATACAGTAAATATTTTATATTGGCAAAAAAATTAAAGTATAAAAACAATACTGTTATATTCGGTTAATATGTACGAACAAGGTTAATAATATTATGATTAATATTAACAACCAGCACATTGAACCACCAGAAAATGACTATGACAAAACAAAATTGTTTTAACTTTTTATATACAAAAACTAGCGTATGTAAAAATAGAAACCCACTTTGAAAATTGATTTAAAAAGGTTGAGAAACTATAATACAATAAATATAAGAAATAAAAATTTGTGATCACATAAAAAAGTATAGTAATTCAAAAGTATTGTTTTTAAGTGGGATAAGAACTCAAAATACGTTCGTTAACACATTCCAATACAGCAATATTAGAATACAAAATGTACAAAATAGCTTAAGTACGTCAGCAGCATATCGTGTTTTCACTAAATAATTAATTAGTGACGTTAAGGATACAATTTTATGTCAATTATTATCGTATCGATATCACGTAATACAAATTTTTTTAACAAAATTTAGAGTTTTTTTATTCAGCATTAGAATTCTTATGAAATCTCATGTGAGATCTAGTCTAAATTTCAGTTATCAGATCTCAGGAAAATTTTCAGTAGGATTAACAACATTACGAAAATACAATAATCGTTAATATATCTACGTACAAGGGCACTCAGCTACTTAAGGTAGTAGTCTGGTAGCTTGCACGTTTTTTGAGGCTTTTTTCGGGAATTTTTTTTAGGGAAAAATAAAATCAATCGGTTTGATTTTTTTATATGTTATTATTGGTGTCTAAAAGTGTTCAAAAAAATTTTCTTTTTCTTTTTTTTTTAAATTTGTTGTTATTGTTTCTTAACACTAAAGTGAGCATCTGAAAAAACGGTAGGTGGTCGGCCTGGGTGATTAAACATTTTCTATCCAACTGATTGGCCTGAAATTTGGATATGTTATTCTACACATTAATAGCTCTCGCAGGGACAAGGATTTTTTTTTTCGTCCCTAACTTTCCATTTTACAGCCCGATTTACACTAAAAAATACTTGCAGAACAATAATCTTTTGATTTTTTTGTTTCAGATGTCCTCAAGCGGCGAAATCACAGGAGCCAGCCACCTCCCTTTTTTTTGACACGCTCACTTTAGTGTTAAAAAACTATAACAAAAAATTAAAAAAAAAAGGCTTTGAAATGCGAGAAATATGTAAAGGACAAATAACTATTTATTTACTTGAGCCTTATTAAGATGCTAGTTATTACTCTAATTTATGTATATAGGAGAGACTGACGTATAACGGACCACTAAATTGCAATGACCCATAGAAATTATAGAAAGCAAAATTTAAAAAAAATAGCATTTAATTGCTAACCAATTGAAGAATATTATCCTTTATTGATATGAGTGTTTAATGTTTATTTCCAATATTAAAATGTACTTATAAATTACATCGAAAATAGCGATTTAAGAAATAGTTCGGGTATAACGCCCCCTCCCCCTCCCTCCATTGAGATATAACCGGCCAGTTTAATTTGACACTCTTGCTGTTAAATTTTGAGTGCCAAAATACCGTAAGAGAGAAGCACAATATTTGTGTATGCTTAATCAATCGCCATATTAGGTCGAGATATGTTACAGCGACTCATAAATAAAGAGAAACTTTACATCCGATATGCATGGAAATTTGTGTCATTTTTACGGCTTTAAAACGACTTACAATTCTTCAAATTATAGTTTTTTTAAATAAACATGACAACCACTTACTGCTGGAATTCTCAACGATATGCCTATTCTTCTACAATCAAATAAATCATTTTTATGTACTAAAAGTTGTTCGTTACGCCCCATTTGCAATAATTAACGTTTTGTATCATAACTTTTTGTAATCTTAATGAAATAAAAAGTTACAAAAATCAAAATGGAGCTAGAAACATATCCTAAAAATGAAGCATTATATGTTTTTTTATATCAATCGAAAACATACACGGTTGGCGACTAGAAAAGTATTTGACATTTTTCTTATACCCTGATTTTAAAATTAAAACTTCACTGCGCTGTCAAAATTTGTTTGATAAGAGGATTATATCCACACAAAGAAAATTAACTCACACTATGATCATAAATAGATTAAGACGCGGAACAAAAATGTCGTCTTTCTTCTACAGCAAATATGGCTAGTGGTCCATTATACCCCGTTGCCCGTTATGCCCCAGTCTCCCCTATATTAAAAATATGTGCCTTGTTTATTAATTAAATAGGTGTTCTTAAGTCGCTGAGTCCCACTATATATTGGATGTACTATGTTTGGATTTGACATGTGTATTATTTAATAAATCAATACAGCGTATTGAAAGTTTGAATTTTTACGAAATATGGATATACTAAAAATATCAAATGTTGGAAAGGAAGGAAAAGGACCGGGTAAAGATGGGGGAAAAAGGATGGACAGGTTAATAAAAAGAGATAAAAGTAGCGGAGATTTTTCCGGAAGTTTGCCCGCCGAAGTTGCAGCCCTCCACTCGATCCCAACCGTTGCGCAATAGCCGTGGCATCGTAGCCGAAAACTTCCGACCACCGTGAACGAAGCAGTGTAACGACTCTTTTACCGTCGTGCCTTCGTCACTGTCGAAACGCAATCGTTTTAAGAGCTCTAGGCCTTTCTCGAGCTTCGCGGCTGACGCCCACACCCGCGCGCTGCCCGCCCACTTTTTCCCTTCGGGTGAGATGAGCAAAATTGAGGAAAAGCACGAGAAAAGTCAATAGTCAATTTTTTAATTAAGTCCGTTCGTTCGTATGTTCACTCGTTTGTTCATTAGTTCGTTCGTTCGCTCTGTCTGTCTCAGCATTAGTCTACCCGGCGTTCTAACAGTTTCACTCGTGTCTATTAGTACCGACGTCGCTGTCCATTCAATCATCTTATGGTGATCACAGACAGTATTGGCATTATCTGACATTATTTTCTTGACATATAGATAATCATTTTATAGTTTTTATATGCGGCTGCAATCAGCTGATTCTGAAAAACTAAGCATAATTCTTAGAATAAACACGCGTTTTCGATTATATCATCCCCGGTTGTAGGCTGGATTTTGGTAAAGTTTCCGTAATTAGGGAAAACTTACTGGATTCTGACCGGATTTTCCTATGTTAACTCGATATGAACGGAAAAATACTCAAACGTAGGATTTCCCTGTCAGAATACTATCAGGTATTCTAAGGTCCGAGCTTTTTGATTTCTAGCTTAGGATCGCTTCGTAAAACTACGGGTATCCCTACCAGAATCCAGTGTATATTCCTAGTAACTTTCAAATGCTGGAACAAGTTGAGGATACCCCTATCAAAATCTAAGTATAGTATTTAAAGTGATGGCAAAAGAATCTGTATACTGAAATCAATAAGATATTTATGTAACCATTATAAAATAATGCTTATGATTTTCTATCTTAATATTCATAATAAATGTAATTAATATTTTAAGTATTTAATAATAATGACAATTGTTGTATAGCTATTGGTAGAATAAATATTATTATTATTATTACTATCATTATTTTTATCATTTTCATTTTTAGTAAAATATTTCGAAAAAATACCATTTTATTAGCTGATAACACGTTATATAATATTTTTTTACTATTTAAAATCCACTTTAACATTTTATAAAATTTCATAAATTTTATAAATTCAGCTACTTTATATTAAAGAAAAATAATTGCCTTGATTCAAGTGAAAATCAATAATTCCGCTAAAAGGTATAAAATTGAAATGCCACTCATTACAATATACTAGTATATTTTATTACCGTCTGAATAATAAAAGTTACAAAATATTTCCGTCCTTTATTACAATCCAGCAGAATTCGGTTGTTGCATGATTTTTTTTTATTTCATATTCAAATAGTTTATGCTAAAATAATTAGGTCGGATATTTTAGTTTTTCAATTTAACGAAAATTGAAGTATTTACAGCCATTTGAAATTTGCACGACGTCACGATTGTATACATTCATGACGTCACGTAGTATTAGAGTATATCTATATATATCGAAAATTAGGAAATTTTAAACGTCTGTAACTTTCAAAATTTTCATTTTTATGGCAAAAGAAAAAATATGATCTAATTATTTTTCGCTATTCTACTTATTTCATGCGAAAAATCAACTTTTTATTTTTATGCAACATCCTAATTGTATGGTCCTATAAGTATCACCGGCTGCCCGGTATTACCAGCTATCTGTCATTACTCTGTTATTTCCTGAACGAGGATCAAAATTTTCTATTTTAGCTCCAGCTATACTAACGGGAATTACCGACTGAGACACATATTTTATTTTATTCTAAACTTTTGAAGAAAAATAACAGCTTATTTAAAGCTGCAAAGAGACAGGGAATAATATACTATGGATTTGTACTTTCATTGTCCGTGATATCAAAATTGAAAGATTCTTTCTAAAAACGTTTTATCCTATAGTTAAAAGCAGCTTTTTTGAGCAGTTCTGTGGAATAAAACTGAAAATCAAGAGAATCACATGAATATATAATTAAATATAAAATTCCTATATGGTTATATATAATCATACATGATCTTATAGAATTGCATATGATATTTGCATAAATTAATTATTATCATGATAATTTATTATTTAATTCTGTTCATATATGAGTATATATGATTTAAATCTATATATTAATTATATGTAAGTGATTATATATGGTTACCGTTATGAAAAAAACCTGTAGGAATTCCTGCAGAAATTCCTCCAGGATTTCCAGCGGGAATTTTTCTAGAATGGGAAATTGTTTATAAAATTGTTGAAAACAATAAAATAAGTGAAAAATACACCTACTTAAGGTGTTACCGTCCAGATGATAACACAAAAACTCAGGGACTAACCTTCTCAATGTTTATTTATCAAATAGTTAAATAAATAAATTATTTTTAATTTTGGATCTAAGAAGCTCAATCCCTGAGTTTTGGTGTTATCATCTGGATGGTAACATCTAAAATAGGCACATTTTTCACTTATTTTATCGTTTTCAACAATATTATAAACAATTTCCCATTCTAAAAAAATTTCTACAGGAAATTCTGAAGGAATTCCTGCAGGAAAACAATACGAAAACCATACAGGAAATCCTGCAGGGAATCCTCCAGGTCTCCTGCAGAGTTTCCTGCAGGAATTCCTCCAGGATTTCCTGCAGATTTTTTTCATAAGGGTGTATATAGTTATATAAAAAAAAAATTTCCTGGGAAGCCATTTTAGATTAAAATAGAGATTAAAATACTACATTCAAATAGACCTACAAAGGTGGAAGAATAATATTAAAACGGAATTACGATAAATAAGGTGTTATGAGGATGACTGAATAGTATTTGTACAGAATAAATGGTGAGATAGTGTAAACCAGACTATGTACTACATAGCTTGTAAAAACTTGTAACGGCGGCTAAGTTAATGATTTAATTATAATCGTCGCTAAGGGGGACGCAGGGAGTCTAAGATTTTCAAAAATAGCGACACGTAATTATAGTGAATGACTCTATTCTGGCTGAACTTTATTAATAATAATAAATATATATAATAATGATAATAATAATAACAATAAATATATATAATAATGATAATAATAATAATTATATAATAATAATTATAATAATAATAATTATATAATAATAATTATAATAATAATAATTATATAATAATAATTATAATAACAATAATAATTATAATAATAATAACAATAATAATAATAATCATAATAATCGATCAGTCGCTGCTAATTGCTTGAGCAAAATGATTTCTCGTAGAAAGAGATCCTGAAAAATCGAATCAAAGAATCTTATAGCGGAAATTCGCACTAAATAGAAGCGTAATAAAGTAGGTATTTTGAGAAATCTCAAATGTTCTAGTACTTCGTATGGGGCATCAATATAGACTTTGCACCTATTGACTGTCTGCAATTGGCACATACGGAAAAATAGTATTGCCCTCGGGCGTACATATTTTTAAACTATGCATGATTTCCATTCGATCTATATCTTCAAATAAACTAAAAAACCTTTATGTTTTTAAAACATTTTCATAACTAATTATATCATCGGTAAGTACATCCAATTAGCTCCAGAATCTAATCAATTCTATTTTGAAACACACTGAAAGTACCTACAAAATTTCTACGCGTCATATTCATGATTGAAAATTGTACTTATTTTTCGAAATATGCTTTGAAATAATTTTTAAATATATAACTCAAATATAAATGAAGTATATTTGAGAAAGTACAATAATATAATAATAATAATAACAATATATTATTATTAAGGATAAGGATCGTGAGAATCATTGTTATAATAGAGAAAGCAAAAATTTAGGAATTAAATAGAAACTTGGTTTGCCTCCACGTAAATACAGTGCACAATAGATTCGAAGATCACATAAGCCTCGCATTAACTATCTTCGGCGTTTTATCTACCAGGCGAATTGAGCTGTTTTCTCGCAGTACTTCGCAGACAATACAATTAGAAAAGCACATCTTCAAACGCACATTTCTATTTCAAATCGGTGAAATTGGTTCCCGATGAAATTATTGCGAGAGCGCGCTGGCGCAAAGAAGAGGCAAGCAAGAGATAGACATAGAGAGTGAGAGAAAGAGAGGAAAGGACTGATATATAGAGAAAGAGAAGCGGGACATTGGAAAAAGCGAGTCGGGTTCAGTTTGAAGGAAGAGGAAGGATGGCGGTAGGAAAAAAGGGCAGAGAGGTCGACCATTTTCTGGCTCTGTGAACTGCAAAAAAGCGCATTTCGCCCAGGACGCACTCTCTCTCCCCCTGGCGTCACTTGTACGTAAGCGGTACGTATTCAAGTAATTACATCCGGTACGGTTTGCCTCTTGGCCCGCTTTTCCCCGAGTTTCTCTACGCGGGCTACTCGCTTACTTGAGCGATTCTTCACCGGTAAAGTTTCTGCGCTGCTCAGTCGTCGATAACTTCACGATCATCCAGCCGGCTAGTGGATAAAGAAAAATAAAGCTAATTGTTTTTATTTTTTTCCTACAGTTTTTCTACTTTCTTCTAACGAGGTCATCGAGAAACTTACTTGCTTCTGTTTCTTGTTCATAATCGCTCCGCTGAGCAAGATAATCTATTTATTTTGCTTAATCGTGATTCGCAGATGGAAACATTTTTTCAAAAAGTAAAAAGTCTTTCAGTTATATTATGTCGACATTTTGGATGAGATATGTATGATTGTGAACAATATACCTGGTATAGACGGTAGATAAATGGTAAAATGCATTATGTTATTAAATGTATTCTAGGTCTTCTGATGACCTATGAAATAATATTTCATAACACTAATAATATCAAATGTCCACAATGGAAAATAAGTGTTTGTAAAAATTGCAACAGCGCAGAAAGTTCTTCTACGTATATTCTTAATAGATTTTGTTCAAACATCGGGAGGACGTTTCTGATACCCAAAAATAAATCCTAGCTTCCGTTATTTATTCGAATGAGCCGTTGTTGTCGCGATATAAGGCATTTTACCGTAAATCCGTATGATTGTAATGAAGAAAAGAAGTTTTTCTTCTGACAATAATTTTGTAATTTTTTATAATAAAGAAGTGACCCGAAAGATAGTAAAAGTAGGTGAAAAGTGCTTAAATTTAAGCTCTGTTTTATATAAAAATATTATTTTGATCTAAAGTTATTAACAATTGAAAATGATAACTGAAATTGCATAAAAGTCAACGAATTGAAAATAATTAAATATTCTCCAATAATCGAGGTCAATTACAATCTTAAGGTGATGCTAAATCCTCGTGTTATCGACAAATATAGGGAATACATTTTTTCATTTACTTTCTAATTTTTAGAAAATATCTCTCTAAAAAGTTGTTTTTAATTGAGACAACAACTTTCCAGAGAGATATTTACTAAAAATTGAAAATTAAATGAAAAAAGTAGGTCCTCGTAATTATCCGTGACGAGTGGGTTTAGCATCACCTTAAGCTAGCAAATACGAGGATCCACTTTTCTAATTTCATTTTTAATTTTGAGTAAATATCTCTATGGAAAGTTATCGTTCCAACCAAAAAGAACAACTTTTCATAGAGATATTTTCTTAAAATCGAAAAATGAATAAAGAAAGTGGTTCCCCGTATTTACCAGTAACACGGGGTTTAACATCACCTTAAAGGGAGGCACTACTGCAAATAAGTGTTTCGGTGGTTTTTCTTTTCATCTATGGATCTACAAAACATTATGCATAACCTGAGTTCGGCAAGTATTCGACCGCAAAATATTTCCCATGTTTAGGAGGGCCTGGGCAAATTTGAGATCTCTTATAGACATTTTAAAATAAGTAAAGTATCCGAAAAAAGTATTGGACGAAGTATCCATCAGATACTTTTCTCGGATATTTTTTTAAATCGCGTATATCGGCTTAATACATCGTGTAGAATACTTACAAACTGATATTTCGTTGTTATTTCTAGATATTTACAGAAAACAGAAAAGAATCCGAAAATATTTTGAGGTCGAATACTTGCCGAACTCTGTGCCAAACCCATGCGAGAAGTTGTTTAGAATCATCTCAGCAATATGTACGAAAAGTTATAACCAGAAATATTAAAAACTGTAGGAGACGATAGATGTTTAGCGCATCAATTTTTGTATTTGAAATGTTCTTTAAAAATCTACCTTCTTCTACAGTTCTTAATATTTTTCATTAAAACTATTTTAACATGTATCTGAGATGATTCTAAACAACTTCTCGTATTAGCTTGGCGTACTGTTTTGTAGACCGAATGATAAAAAAAAACGCTAAAACACCAATTTTTAGTAGTGCTTCCCTTTAAATTGTTAATAACTATTTTGTAACACACGCACGATTTTCACAGGGCAAAAAAGCCCTCTCGTCTGTGGGTCACACCACATTTTTTGTAATACATGCATTTTTTGTAATACATGCAATGTATGCATTTTCTCGTTTTTATTGACCTATCAATTGGGAAGCGATTTCAGAGAAGCGGGCGATAACCCTCCTTACGCTACCTGCGCATTAGAACGAGTATGTATACTCGGGAAGTATGGGGGAAAGGCCTTTTTCACCCTCTTCTGTTTGCGATACTCTTCAGCAAATCATTGCATAAAACTTTGTATACATGGGTTTTTGGACCCGTAGAATTCGAATCAGGCCTCAAAATTCAAAAACTCAAAATAGCGGTTTCAATATGGCGGACCAGTTGTTGAAGAAATTATGGAATTGATATAAAACGGAATTTCGAGAGATTTTTGAACGCATGAATACGAATATTTCCTTAAAATTTTAAAATCCAAAATGTTTGATCCAACATGGCGCACGGAGTTTTTAAAAAGTCATGGGATTGAGATAAAACGAAATTTAGAACGTTTTTGAACCTGGTGAATACGAATCTAATTTGGGAATTCGAAAATTGTGAATGACGGATCCAAAATAGCAGACTGATTTTTTAAAAAGTAATAGGAATATAATAAAACGAAATATTTCGGGACTTTGCACTCGCTGAATGCAAATCTGACTGGAAATCCAAAATACAAAATGAAATTTTGGTACGTTTTCAAACTAAATACGAATCTGATCTCTGAATTCCAAAATCATTGAAATTTGAATTACATATTATATAAAATTCATCATAATTGTTTGAAAAAATTAGTCCCCCATATCGTATTATTTATTTTGAATTAAGATTGTTAAGGTCAAATATGAAACGACCTGAAAAATCCTCTTAGAGTTCGTTTCATTTCAATTCCGACACATTTTCCAAAAACTGCCGGACATGTGGGATTCGAGATGTGATTCACTCTGTGAGTTAAAAATACTTTCGAAATTATGTTTCATATCAATTCTATTACTTTTTCAAAGATTGGATCCGATGTTTTGAACGTCGGAATTCTGAGCTTAGATTCATATTCACCGAGTTCAAAACCCTCTAACATTCCATTTCATATCAATTCCATAACATTTTCAAATATCAGAGTGCTATAATAAATCTACCATTCAGAATTTTAAAATTCCGAGGTCAGCTTCGTATTCAGCGAGTTCGAAAGTGTTCCGAATTTCCCTTTTATCTTAATTCCATCATTTTTTCGAAAGTCGAACCACCATATTGGATTCACCATGATGAATTTTGTAATTCTGAAATCTGATATTCGTATTCAGCGAGAATAAAATCCTCCTAAAATTCCATTTTATCTCAATCGCGTAATTTTTTCGACAATCGGTCCGCCATATTGGATCGACCATTTTAAAATTTGTAATTTGGAGGTCGGATTTATATTCGATGATGTCAAAAATCGTACCGAATTTCCGTTTTATCTAAAACCCATAACTGTTTCTTAATTCGGTATGCCATATTGGATCCACCAATTAGAATTTTGGAATTTTAAGGCCATAATCGTATTCACCGAGTACAAAAATCTCCCGAAATACTATTTTATCTTAATTACATCACTTTTTGAAAAATCAGTCCGCTATGTTGAATCTGCCATTTTGAATTTTAAAATTCTGAACTCAGATTCGTATTCAGCGAGGTGCAAATTGACCTTCAGCTCGCAATACGCACTCGCCTTCCATTCGTATTGCAAACCACACACGCGGGCGAAAAAGCTTACTTCTCCCACATGGTACACAACACACTATTATCGTCCGTTGCTGACTTTTATCGTATGCTGCTGACTTTAACCGCCCGCTACCGAATTTTAACTCCCGCCGCAGACTTTTATCGCCCGGTGAAAAAAAAGGCGAAGATCGTGCATGTATTACAAAAAGCTCCTTTCGCCTACTTTTACTATTTTTGAGACATTGATGAAATCCAAAAATATTATCTTAATCTGACGGCTTACATCAAGAAAATAATTTTACTAGTGAAAAAATAATTAAACGTTCACCTTGGGTAACTCATTGCGCTTGTATATTTTTCAATTTTTAATTTATTTGTAATAGTTTGTCATTCCCATAGTTTTTAATATTTTTAATCAAAACAAAGGTTACTTCTTTTCGTCTCGGAAAATCCATAAATTTTTATTTGATCAATTCTAATTGGTTAAAATAAAATGGAGATGTAAGTGTTTAAAGTTTGATAGGCCAAATTTTTTCTTAAAGATTTTCAAATACGAAGAAAATTATTTTTAATTCGACCAAATCGATTATAACGAGAATCCAGTAGAATTGCTTCAAACGAGCACTTTATATCTTTAGCTTGTTTATGCGCCCAGGCTATGCGCGATCTTTTATTTTTCATGTTATTTGAGGGTATATATTCTTCTTTTAATTTTGGTCGCTTAAATGTCTAGAGCGACGCTCTCCTTTTATATGAAACAAGGCTATTTTTTTCGTTTGTTGATGAACATTCGAAATCAAAAAGAATTTGCAAGATTCATCAATCTGTTTTTGTTTAATAACGATTTTTCTATTTTATGATACTCTGAAACTGATAACGTAGTTTATGAACATAAGCTAATAATGTTTTATAGGTACAATTCTATAGGTTTTTTTACTAAAAAGATATTGATAAAAAAATCCATCATTTTGAGCTATCGATTAGAAAGAGATGTAGCATTTTAAAATTAATTTATTAGAATAAAAACAAAATAAATTGTTCCAATTTATTTAGTTTTTGGAAGCTTGACATCACAAGCTTCAAGCATCATAGAATCACAGAAAATACTTAATTGAATACAATAAACCGTGATAAGCTCAAATTGAATAAACATAAAAGTAACATTTTCATTTTATTCTTCTATTCATTTCACTCATCTAAGAATTGTAAAAATATTTTTACAAGAATATTACTACCTTTTTGTACAACTATCTGCACAATTTTTTCTTGGTTTCTATGAAGTCAAAAATAACTTAGGCTCTCATTTCGAGATCGGAAATGGTTTACTTCGATCAGATCCTTAGATTAGTTTTGCAAAATTTGGAATGTGTCACATAGAAATCTTAGAAAAATATCAAAATTTGGTGGTACATAAATAGACCTTACGTTCTACAAGAGAAATATAAAATACCTTATATAAAAACTCAATGTTATCACTTATTAAGGTCATTTGTTTGTTACTGCTTCCCGCTAAAACTACTGCGCATTTCTTAATAAAACTTCAACGATTTTCTTAAATTTTTGGCGGAAAAATACAGAGGTCACGTAGATATTACAAATAACGCTTTATTTTTCCAGAAAAATGTAAAATACTTCATATAAAAACTCAATGTTACCAATTATTTTGGTTATTTGTATGTTACCGCATCACGCTGAAACTACTGCACATATCTTAATAAAATTACAACAATTTTCTTCAATTTTTGGTGGGAAACACATAGGCTACATAAAAATTACAGATAATTATTTATTTTTCCAGAAAAATGAAATATACCTCGTGTAAAAACTCAATTTTTCCACATTTTTGGTCGTGTGTTTTTACCTCATAATGCAAAAACTACTGCACCTATTTTAATAAAACTTTAACGATTCTCTTCGATTTTTAGGAGAATTATATAGACCACATAGGAATTACATATAATGCTTTCATTTTCCAGAAAAATGTAAAACACCTCCTATAAAAACCAATTCTCTTCACTTTCCCTAAAATATTTCTGCGAGCGAAGTCGCAAAGTACAGCTAGTAAGAATAAATAGCATGCCTAGAAATGAGCACTTTTCGAATTTGAAAAATGTTCATAAAGTTTCATTACTTTTTTTTATTTATTTTGTAAAATGTTACGCGATCCTTTCAGAAAGAACTTTCCATTTAGAGGCAAAGTTATACAGAAAATTGGATTGCAGATTGGGCTGGTCGACCATCAGTACCATTCGGTGGAAGAGCACAAAGTAACGACGAGAGATGGCTACAATTTGGTGTTACACAGAATTAGCGGAAGGCCATTAAATCCAAAAGCGTTACGGAAAAAAGCCGTGGACTCGCATCGTGGCATTTTCACCTCTGGTGACAGCT
The DNA here is from genome assembly GCA_949152435.1 of Gastracanthus pulcherrimus. Classification (NCBI taxonomy): domain Eukaryota; kingdom Metazoa; phylum Arthropoda; class Insecta; order Hymenoptera; family Pteromalidae; genus Gastracanthus; species Gastracanthus pulcherrimus. The sequence goes on from OX424576.1 coordinate 51,554,933, forward strand.
TCGCACTGATGGAGTCCGAAAAGACTATAAGCTATTTGCTTAAACTTTTAAACATTATAAAAATAACGCGTTCTAATGTGTGTATTTTTTGAGATTTTAAGAGTACATCGACATTTAGCAGCACATTCGAATGCTCATTACAATAAAAGTTAATGCATTGTCTACGTGATTCTCATTTAATTGTATAGAAGCAATTATTCAAATTATCGTAGCACTTATCAAGGGTTCAAAAGAAAAAATCAAATGAGAATTTTAATAGTTGCTTTTTTCTATTCAAAGAAATAAATTTATTTTAAACTGAATATAATTATTATAATTTGGATTTAGTTAACTGCTAACTCAAGTTTCTTTTTAACATAATGAATACTTACTTCTCAATGCATATCCTGTTTTATGAAATAATTTTCAAAATATTCCACAAAAGATCTTTATACAACTTCTTTTTAATCAACAATGTAGATTATGATATTCATATTCCGATAAAATTTGAGAAGGATATTGAAACAATACGAATACATAAGAAATACAAAGTATTCATTCTGTGAAGTAAATTTGGGTATAGTTGTATGTAAATAATATGAAGAATCATTGTCAATAAAAGTTTTCGCACTGTAAAACAATCTACTCTAACTAATCCACCAATTGGGCGAAAGCAGCCGACCTGACCTAGTTGCTCCCACCAATCTCTGAAATTTTTTAGCAGTGCCTGTTTCCGATTTGTCACACCGAACACCGCTGAAGCTGTAAGTAAGTAGGTGTGGCATAAATTACTTCTAGTAAATTAAGTCAATATTTGTTAATGTTACGTTATCTTAAGGTAATATTCAAGTATTTTACAGGGGCACAACATTTTTATATTTTTTCAGAATTGACTGTAAACGTATGTGTCAATGAAAATATATATTACCAAAAATGACAAAGTCCCATGTTATTTAAAAGGGAAATGTCGATGCCTAGAGACATGGGTAGGAATAAAAAAAACCGCTGTAAATTCATTGGCACTTAGCTTCCTGAAACTAAATTAATTGCCCATTTTTTATATCGGTAAGTCCCTCTGAAATTGTTTAATGTAGGACTGCGGTAAAAAAAGTTCTTCAGTTTTCATTTTAACATAATTAGGTCTTGATGATATATATACTATTATTATATGATGCTATGTACAAATTTTCAGCAAGTTTTAACTTACTTTACCATCACAGTGTGCCATTATTGCATCTATTTGATGCTATTTTCAAAAAGTAGTTGTAGCAAAAATTCTTTTTCAAATGGTCTGATAAAATTTGTACGTATTTACTTCAATGTAACAAACAAAACAGCATAATTTTTAAATTAATAAATTCTTTTTATCCAAAATAAAATTATAAAAAAATAAATGGTTTAAAAATGTAACTTTATTTATATTGTTTAATAGTAACGCAATCAATTGTTTATAATATTGTTATAAAAAATTCCAACTTTTATTGTAAGAACTTGAACAACACATTCTAAAAGTTTCAAAAAGATTCATTAAAACCGCTTTTCCCAACAATTGTTTAAAGTTAGAAAAATAAGTGTTGAGAAAATGCATTTAAAATTTTTTATAACACGTGAATAAAAAAGACCATTTCCGGCGCTTATAAAGTGCAGCGAAAATAGAGTGTCCCGAGCGTCAAATAAAAAGTAGCGAAAATACTCATTTTCGCTACCTTTTATTGGTAGCGAAAATACTCATTTTCGCTACCTTTTATTGGTAGCGAAAATACTCATTTTCACTACCTTTTATTTAGCGAAAATGAGTATTACTTTTATAAGAAAATATATCTTCAGACTTTTCTGCAAAATCTGCAGGTAGAGTAAACAGCTTGCAGGCGGTCTGCAGCTGGCCTATTGTAAGCCTCGATTTTCTAGACAATAATTTCTTCTTTGAAATTAATTAATAAATACATTTTTAACGCAGTAACTACGCAAAGTTTGTAAATATATAAAATTTATCTCAAAAAAATCTCGTCCATAAATTGAATTTATTTATGTTTTTTTTGTATCTTAAGGGTCATATTAGGAATATTATTTTGGAAGATAGTTCATCTGTAATAATTGGTTTGCTGTATCTGAATAACTTTTCATAAAGTAGCGAAGTCAAAAGTGTAAATTGCAGGAAACTCGTAATGTGACAGCGCATTAAAATGATTTGCGACTGATTGTTTTGTGAGCGCTGTTGAAGTAGTCTAACATTCGAACTGTCATTGTTCTTCTTTCCCAAATTTTTCAGTGTGCGATGTAGTGTATTATTCTTCACTTACTTTTATACGAGACAAATTTTGCACGGCTGCCTTCGCACCAGTTTTTCGTCTTCCGGTCGATAAATTCTACATTACGTTTTCCAATAATTATCTTGGGATGTTTCATTAAAAAATTTTATCTAAATTACAGTAACGAATTTTTATATAAGTAATTGCAATTTGCTAGAAACTTAAAAAAAGAACACTATGGAAAATATTTACTGTCAAAACTACGAAAAATTTGGTGGTCCAAGACACCCCTATAATCGTCAAAACAGTGTTATTTAACACATTTGGTCTGCTAACCGTTAGCATGGCTTGCACATTCTCTTGGACGCATTCGGTAAGAACTGTCTACATGTATACCAATGCCTGGGAGATGCTAACGCTTAAATACAAATCTTTTACAAGCCTAGTTGCAGCAAAAGTTTTTACTCACGAATCAAGTCCAAATTTAATTGCAGTTTATAGTATGCTAGTAAAAAGGGAAAATGCGTTTTATAAGTTCTCTATTGCTGATAACATATTGTAGTAATCATATTTACAAAGATTTAGAATGGTTAGATTAACTAACGTACGTTATAGATATTTTATAGAGTTGATAAGAGTTATTTTAGAATAGTAGTGCGACATACCCCGCTGGTCCAAGATACCCCGCTCTACGGTACCTATAATCAATCGCATCAATTTGTTGTATAAAATAAAAGAAAGTTAATTAAATCAAGACGCAAGAGCGTTTTTACACTCAGAGCAGTCGCGCATTTAATAAAAGGAAATTAAAGTCAACTTAAAATAAATCTTTCCAAATAATATCAAAGAAGCATAAACGAATCGGAACGTCATCTCCCGGCGTCGACGGAGGCGCAGCCTCATCAACACTCCCTCGAGAGGAATAAAACCGCGGTGGATCGGAATTATAGATTATTCGCGAAAAGAATGTACCTAATCAGTCCAAAAGCTGAGGTTCATCCTTTGGTCTCCCCCCTCTCTCTCTCTCTCTCTCTCTCTCGCTTTATCCCGCGCTACTTGCTTCCCTCACCAAGACTCTTCTCTCGGGGCGAGACTATCTCTGCTTCTCCCGCTCTGGACCACATTCATAAAAGGAGGATTTCCCAGTCTCTCCGAAAACGGTTTTACGGTCTTGGCCGTGAGGATTTTACTGTGGCCAATAACCGCGATAATTTTGCCCGACTCGCCAGCCGCCCTCCTACCTCGCAGCCCGTGCCGTCCGCTTCGGCTCAGTGCTTCGCTGGGGGCAGCGCACGCGCTTTCTCTCTGCTTTTCTCGAATCTCCTTTCTCTCTTCCTATACTTTTCTCATCCCCGCTTTCACTGTCAAGCTACCACCCCCTCTCACTGCGGGTTTTATCAAGTTCCATTATTCGTGAGAAGTGCTCTCGGGCTGTCTACCAAACGAGCACTGCGTAGTACTCTCTCTCTCTCTCTCTCTCTCTCTCTCTCTCTCTCTCTCTCTCTCTCTCTCTCTCTCTCTCTCTCTCTCTTTGCAGTTTTTTTCAAAGAAACGTGACGGGCAAATAAAGGAAAATTTTATGAGGGCCGTGCAAAAATCGCTGAAATTTTAGGTGAGCCCAAACGCTAGTTGATTCGTTTGCAATATCACAGTATAGTAGAAATAGAAAACGTGGATGCGGAGCTGAAGATGCGTCCGAATGGCGGTTGACTTCCCATTGCGACCCTTCACAGAGCACGCCTGACAAAGCGTATGATTAAAAACAAGGTGATTGAGGGACGCAGCCTTTCGTTAATGCAAGTTTTGTATTCTTGCACGCTTTCACTTGAAGTAATACGTAGGGCTCGAGTGTTACATCACGCGCGATTGCAAAGGAAGGCGTGAAAACAAAAGCCGCCGCTGTCGTACAGTTCGAAAAATTGTATGGATGTTTTATGAAATTTTCACCATTAAAATCGTGAAAGTTTAATTAAAACTCTGAACTGCAGCAGCTGCATATTTTTAATTATTATTCTTCTTTGTATTTCCAGTTTATTTAACGATAAAAATTCTGAATAAAAATACTTCTTTTGTGATTTTCTCTTTAAATGCTTTTACAAAAAATGCCATTCAACTTTCTGAAATAAGCAAATCAAGACATTTAAAGCTGCTGCAACTTAATTTTTACTCTCGCGATTCAAATGAGCTAAATTACTATAACTTTTTGTTTATTCATCATTTAAGATTATAATAATTAACAATTCAAAGAGCTAATAAGACAAGAAAAAATAAAGAAGTAGTAAAATACTGTAGATTAAAGAAAGAGAGAACTTAATTTTGAAAAGCCTTATACGTTTTTTATCAATTGTCGAAAGTTGATAGATATTGGATTTTCATCAAAGTCCTAAAAAAGTATAACAAACCTCTCAAGTTGATTCGTTTGTAGCAAAAAGCGAAGATGCGGGTCGAGCGAGGGTGCTTTCTCGTGCTAAGCATTTTCGCGAAATAAAAATCAATCGCAATCTTAACTCGTTCGACGTCTCTGGCGGCGGCAGGAGCGCGAGGGCGCGCACCACTGTTGTCCTGGCTGACAGTTCGCGCGATATGCGGCGAAACGAAACTCGATCAAAAGTTGCGAGCCTCGCGGTGCGACTGGCTGCCAAAGAAAACGTTCGATGTAAGAGCCGCTCGCACTGCATCCCCAACACATTTCGAAATTTAAATGAAATTCAGTAAGTCTTCTCGATCGTTGAAAACGCTGCCCAGGACACATGTGTACAGTGCATAATGTATGTCGAGCCGTCCGATATTATAATATCCGGTGACGAATTCGTCACTATTTTGACCAAGTCATTATATTATTTATTCTGATGTTAAATAAAGAAGTTAGTTCAAATCGACACTGTCCTAACTGTTACTACGGGTATATATATATATATATATATAAATAGTTTCACGTATACATAATATGGCCCGCCATTGTTTTTAAAAAATTGTATTTAATCGTATAACCAGCCAAGTTACTTCAATTGTTTATCAGTTCGTACATCGTGTTATGTAAATAATCGAACATAATTTTGCAGGTTATCTGATGATATACAATTTTTATATGGGTAAGTCCACCTAAAATTTTTCAAGGGGCAAAATGACACCTCTAAAATTAAAATTGAATAACAAACAAAATGTCTCCACTATTTTATCAAATTTTTCTCTAGTTTACGATATAAAATTTTACAGTACCGGAATTTCGATAAAAAAAATTTTTTAGTTTGACAAAAACTCCTAATTTTATAATATATTGACGTTCATATTATTATGTGATATTAAATTATAGTAAATAATTTTTGCTTTTTATGATATATATATATATATATATATATATATATATATATATATATATATATATATATATATATATATATATATATATATAATTTCCGTACTTCAAAATGTTTCTTTTTCATCTAATCAGCTTTGTTACTACAATAAATTTATTTAAGGAACTTCTATCACCATACATATATATATATATATATATATATATATATATATATATATATATATATATATATATATATATATATAAATATATATATATATGTATGGTGATAGAAGTTCCTTAAATAAATTTATTGTAGTAACAAAGCTGATTAGATGCAAAAGAAACATTTTGAAGTACGGAAATTATTTTAGTACCACGCTTAGATTAAATTTTATTTATTTTAATGTTTCATTCAAATAAGTAATTATATTATAAATAAATAAATATCTATATATTATTTAAAACTATTGTTCTAATTAGTATACAAAATTCATTTGTAAATAATATTTTATACATATTTTATAATTTGTTCAGCTAATAGGTTATGATAAAATATTTGTAAAAAATATTAATTAATAATTAAGTATGAATAGCAATTGAATAGAAAAATAAATATTCTTCACATTGGCTTTACTAAACTAACACCGCCAGTGACGCTCAGCGCTACTACTTTCAAAATACAAATTGACTTACTCTTGCCAACAATTACGTTCGGTCTCCTGGCATTAAGCTCCATGGTTTGTATTATCGACCATCAAAGAAATCTTACGATCTTTAAAAAAAATACGTTATATTTTAATAAAATTTACCGAAAAAATATAATATACGGTAATATACGACGAATAATTTATTATTCTCTTCTAAAAATATATAACCAATTTATTTTTAATTTTTATCTGATTAGGTCCTCTTAATGATAAAATGTTAATATTAACTTTTTTCGCAAAATACAGATATTCAATCGGTCAAAATCATTTATTTGAACAAGAAATCGTGCTTTCTCCAAATTAAACGATTTTCACACGGTTGGATTGACTAGATGGCGAAAAATTTAATTATCTTTTCAACGAAATCTGCAAAGAAAAACGAGAAAAATGTGCAGTTTAACTAACTTTGCAGCTGACTTCACAGAATGCTTTATTAACTAGCTTTACGGGTTTACTCTGCAATATTGACTTTAATTTAATACTGGTAATTATTTACGACCTTGTCAACGAAGATACATAAATATTATTTCTTTTAAATCTGAAGATCCTTATGCCACTTCTACACTTGCAATAGCTTTTGTTCTGTTTATCTAAAAAAAATCTTTTTAAATTTAGAAAATAGAGAAAAATATTCTCTATTTATTTGGTGTTTCTAAATTAGCCTAACTGTTACAATAATAATGACATACAGCATTCAAAGTTAAAGCAAGATGAACTTGAAGTGTAGTGTAGAAAGGGCATTAGTAATGATTCGTATACGTCTTCATTTTTCTACTTAATAACAAAAAAGAAAATAGAAATAACTTTCTGTATAATAAATCAGCTTAACGACATTATTGAAAGAAAAAACAAGCATGGCAAGTTAACGCGCTGCTATCTTCAACAGGCGTAGCAAAAAAGAGAGACCCAGAAAAAGGCTAGAGAGAGCGAAAGAGAGAGAGAGAGAGGGAGAGAGAGAGAGAGAGAGAGAGAGAGAGAGAGAGAGAGAGAGAGAGAGAGAAAGGAAACGTACAGTGAAGCAGAGCCCAAAGCCCTTGCGTTGTAGTTACCTCTCCAAAGATTATCTAACGAATTTCCCGTTTCATCCTTGGACGCACATAATTATGGTAATACGATAACATTTCTAAGTCAGCGAGTCCAGTGTCGCCAAGTCTGTCGGTAATTTAAGCTCGTCAAACAGTCGATTCTTGTATTTTGCTTTCTCGCGTGGAAGGAAGAGGAGGAGTGAAGCTAACTCCATCTCTCTTTTATCCCGTGCATGGAGCGCGCAGCCCCATCTCCGGCACCTCCATAGCAGTTTGCGCCACGGCTCATCAGCACGCTCGGCCTTTGTTTTTTATTCCGCCGCGACTTTTTCCAGCGACCAGTGAAGGTAGGAGGGACTGCAGTGGCGACGGTAGAGCAGCACATCCTCTTCCAGGCTCGGCTCGGAATAAAATCGTCGCCGGACCTAACGAACTAATTGACTCGGACAGCCTCGTTACTCCCGAGTCGCCGCCTGGCTGGACACGGCGAGAAATGGACAGAGAAGCAGAAGTGAGAGGGGTGGCGCTTTTCCTTGCTTCTTCGCAGCCGGGCACTAATGAGCGAGAGCGAGTAGACTTGCCGGCTCGGCAGCGGAGCCGCAGCCGCCACAGCAGCGGGCGGACCGTTCCCACGGGAGGAACAATTTGCGAGCGATGAATAAAGAAATCCCCGGGAAACGCGAATTCGTTTCCCATTACGAGCCACCCTAGTCACCTTTTTCTCCCCTCCTCCGGATACTGCCGCCGCCGACGCCACCGCCGCCACCGCCGCTGCTGCTGCTGCTGCTGCTGTTATACCGCACCTCTTTTGCGGCTTCCTTCTCTCTTTATCCCGCGCGCGTTTTGCTCCATCAACCGCCTCATCTCTTTCTCTCTTTCTTCCGAGCAGCTCACGATACGTCTGTGTTCGAAATCGTAACGATTACACGTAATTGCCGGAATAATATGCGCGGGGCGTACTGACTTATTCGTGTGAGGGTAGGAGAGAGAGAGCGAGAGAGAGAGAGAGAGAATAACATCGAAATGGTAGGGAGTGAGGATCCTGCGCCGCCACCCGAGAAAATTGTCCGTGATTAGAATACGCGAGGAGGGTTTCTTATCGCTAGCCGCCAAATTGAGGCTTACAGGAAGTCTGCGATCCAATTACCTCAGCTTCGCGTCTTACAGATTAAAGAAATAATGTAGACACGGTGGGTGCCGACAAATGAAAATTGTCTCACCTGCGATTTTTTTAGATTATGCGGAAAATGATTCATATACTACCTATATTCATTTTTATATTACTACGCACGATATTGCACATTTTGATCATTCAATTTTGATTATTGTATTATACTAATAAAAATATTTTTTAACAATTGGTGACTGATATATAGGTAAATACATGTATGTGAGGAAATCTAAGAAAAATACACTTTTTTGGGTTCGGAAATCGCAAAGAGAAATGTTTTGTGACTATGTTTTTCCGACAAATTACGTATCTTTTATATATAGCTAAGAAAAGGGTTTTACTGAGCAGTTAATAACTGTGCACGCAAAATTTTCTTTCGTTGAAAATGGATACTCAGGTGCAAAGTTATGACCAATTGAAAATAGGGTAATAATTTGTTGAAAATAGAGTAATAATGGACGGATTTTCATTTTTTTGCAGAACGAAACTTTCGACGAATTATTACCCTATTTTCAATTGATCATAACTTTACACGAGAGCATCCATTTTGAATGAAAAAAACTCAAATTAAAGGTCTTTTCTTCTTCTTTCATATACTTTTTGGGAAAAAAGATGTCCACCTTTGTGTGCATAGTTATTAACTATGCAGTATAACCCTTTTTTTGCTATATATAATTTTCCTTATCCAAACGCGTTTTTCTTCAGAATTTGGCTCCTAAAACAAGATAAAAAGGTTTGCAAACCTCAGCATTCAAATTTTTCTTTGCAACTTTTGAACAATAAAAGTGTATTTTTTTAGATTTCGTCATATAAACCGTGGGTTATAGAGTGTCGTAAGATCACATCATCTTGCTAGCAGTTATAAGACTCAAAAGAATTTTTTTTGCTTTTGCTAAGGTCAGTAATGTATGTCATTAGTGAATAATGAAACTCAAAAGTTGTAGAAATAGTATATATAATATATAGAAAGATAGACAGATAATATGTGAGTTCGATTAATGAAATTAACCAATTGTTATAGTAAACTTTGTGAGTCATTTTTAAACTTTGTTAAGGAAAAATAAGAAAATTGTATAACTTCCTTTTCTTTTACTGACATAATTCAAATTTTTACCAAATACTACCTATATCTATTATTCCATTTTTACATGCGATAAACAAGTTTCCAAGAAATGAATTTAAAAAAAGACATTTTTAGCGTACTTGTAAAATTATTAAAAATAACCAAACAAATGCTTTCCGAGTTCAGTTAAGACGAGCCAAGATCATGAACGCGAAACGAAATTTTTTGTTACTATCAAGACGAGATGAGAAGAGATGAACCCGCAAGATGTTTTTGTTCTTGCATACTCCTACTATGTATATATTTTTCTAGAGCACTCAGACAGTCAGAGAACTTTTATAGTAGTAAAAACGGTAATTCTGTTCTTTTTCATGTGATAATTATTTTTCTATTAATATATTACAAAATCGTAAATCTGGGAAAATCGAGAATAACTTTTGGTCTTTTGTTTGTGCAAGGAGTAAAGTTTTCGTTGTCTTTGTGATAATTTGATAATTAAATAAATTAAATTCTGGCATGCTATAAAAGGGAAAAGTTTTAGATGTACCCTTACATTAGAGGATCACACAATGTACATATATAGTTAAACAAAAAAATACTGCTTTATACTCGAAATGTTTGTGGAAGGCATTGAGGCAGTTTAAATATTTCTGCTTGTTCAATGCGCTGCACATTACGAGTTTAGCATTCTAGTAGCACTCGCGAGAGTTATGAACTATGTGTCAACTTACTCCGACACACCGCTATAACAGCCGTTGAGTCTCGGTCAGCGTTGCTTTGTTTCATCTCAGAATCTAAATAAATGGACAGTAAATACCGTTAAATTATAAATTGTAAACAGTTTTTTCATTTTCTGTAACGTTTATATTTTGTATAGTAATGCAAAATATAACAAGAATGTAAATAAATTATATTCATAAAATGAAAATCAAGTGAAAGTTTATCGAACTGTTTATTACTAATTTATATAAATGCATTCTTTAAATTTATAATATCTAATTTACAAGTATGCCAAATATTATTTGTATAATAGTTATTATTCGATAGTGAAATTCTAAATGTACATAGATCTGATTAGTTTCGTGTGAAATTCCTGTTTGCTCGCGCCTATTATTTCTGCCTCTCTTCTATCACGATGCATTGAAAAGAGATGGAAATGCATATTGATATCAGCTGCGGGACTGCTAGCATGAACGCTTGCGCGGGCTTCATCAGTTACCAAATCCTGATTGTCAACAATTGTGACAAGCCTTGAAGCAATCTGGATGAATTGCAATTTCAATGGTACACAGTGGGAACAAATACAGTGATTGATATTTTCATTTTTTTGTGTATAGTTTGAATTACAATATTCGAAATAAATAAATTTGCACATAAATGTGATATGTAATAAAAGCTATGTAACTTTCCATGCAAAATTTAACGAACAAGTGAAAAATTATGATTATGTTGATGTCTGGATGTTAGCAAATTGTAAATCAAATATTACAAAATACATAAATGTTTATACAAAATTAAAATAAAATTAGTGTTTTCTTTAATTATAAAGTTAATAAAAGCATATTAAGTTATAATATGAGCTATCGTATAATAAATTATTTTAATTTTATTGCATGAATATTACACATAACTTGTTTTAAAATAATGGGCACCCTTTAATAATTAGTACGCAGTGTAGAAAACATGGCAGTATTATTACCGTTAGAGTAGACTACGTATATATAAATTTGGAAAATTATAGTAACTTTAAATATGATATTTCAGGTAGTTATATAATAATACATTATTTATCATTGCAAAAAAATATGATATTGTTTCCACTTATGTTAGATGAAATGAGTTTATGTAGTAATATAATGCACATTTACATCAAGTTAATGTTTTTACTTGCTAAACAGGCTCTTTTTCCTTCAAAGGTTGTGAGCATACGAGAGCCAGGGGCCCTAATCCTTAGTATGCAAAAGAACTTCAACTGCGCCGCGAATTCGCGTAATTCTTCTCTTCAGCTGACTCTGTTTTCCTTTTGACATTGCAACGAATTTTAGTGTCGGAGAAACCCGTATATTTTCTTTTTTTCACCCCTGGCCTACTTTGATGTATCTTTTTTGCGCCGTTGCTTCTCATCTCCATCGCGCACAGAAACTACATACACACATCCACTAGTCTTTTTTGTTCGCAGTTTCTCTGCCCCCCTTCTTTCTCTCCCACCTTCATTCTTCCCCTTGAAGTATGTACATATCTCTCTTTATCCACTTCTCACGCTCCCTTCGACTATCTCTCTCTCTCTCTCGCTTGCTTCCTGCAACTCGTCGCCTCTTTTCCACTAGGCTCGCGCACACGCAGCCATACACACACACAAATACATACACGCCCACATACCCACACACACACGCATACTTGAGTTGAACTCCGTGCTGGCCTCTTTAGCCGCGGTTCTCGTGTGCGATTCAACAAATAAAGAAAGAACCGAGGGAGAAGGCGAGTAGCATGAAAGTATGACGCGGCGAACAAAGGTACACAGGCGCGCGGGGGCGAAGAGAAAAAATTGCCGAAAGTCGAAAGAGCCGGCTGTCGAGGTGCGTATACACTCGACTTCTCCTTCCTCTATTACTCTCGCTGGCGTATAACTCGTGTTCTCCTTCATTAATGTCTCTGCAAAGGGCAGCAGCAACGGTAGCGGTGGTAGGTATAAGGTATAGAAGCAGCGATAGACTCAAAACGCTATACGCGGAAATTACGGCGATTCTCGGGCTGGCAGCTCGCTGACCAGCTCGCTGACGAGCTCGCCGCTCTCGGCCCATTATTTTTCATTATTAATTCTGTCGCTTAAACTCGAGCGGCCACGCGCGCGCGCGAGAGAAGGGCAAAAAGCACTGCAGTGAAAAATTGTTTTGCGAGAGAGCAAGAGAGACATGAAAGCTCGTTTTGAAAAATAACGAAAAAATAGAGGGATAAAAGTGGAAAGAGGCGTACGCGCGCGATGGGCGAATTTGAGATTTTTTTTATTTTGCATGCCGCCAGAACGCCCATGCACAAACGGGAGAGCCCTTATAAATCGTTGATACGTCAGTTCGAGTGCGTTTCGCTTTCTTTTGAATTTACCTGTCGGCGATTCGATTTTCGAAATGTCAGAAGAAAATTGCCAGATAGAATAGTGCTGCGATCACTCGACTAAATTATTGCTTATGCATCGTTGCGCAAGTTCTAAATCATTCAACAGATCCCAAACTGCGTGGTTTACATGACCACTAGCTCGATTATTTTTATTTAGCTTTATTTTTAGCAGTTATTGGGGTTTTATTTACTGATCGCTCAGGACTGACGATTTTTTACGATTCCGTTGTATATTTAGCATATAAAGGATCAGATATAAAGTAGTTCATTTATGCAAATTGTCTCTGTATATGAACAATTCTATGGGAAAATTCTTTTATTTCGTCTCGAAACATTGGAATAAAAATTTTAAATTGTACTTTCTAAGTATAATGTGTATACAAAAATAAACTTAATTCGTCTTACCGAAACGCTCCAGTTAACATTTTCATGCATATTATAATTAATTTAAAACCACTTATTTAAAGTAAAAATAAATTATTTATAAAAGAATATTATGTAAATAATAAATAAAATAAAGTTTTGTTAAATTTAAAAAAGCATTTGAAGCCTCAACCTACCAAGCTGTTTTGTATCTTTTTTTCAGGCCTAGATTTTAGTAAATTGACTTACGCCTTTGCGTACTGCGTTGCGTTCAACTTGCTGTAAAACAATTCAAAAACTGTAATAGGTTATTAAAATATGATTCACACATTTACGTTATGCTGATAACAAAATAATGTCCCATAAGGTGTGCCCTAAAATTTTATTTAACCTTCCGTGGTCACACTTCACTATTAAATGTTTTATGTTTAAAAAAATGCTTCGCATTCTTGAAGTCGCGAACATCCAATATTAATCAAATGTTTCTATTTCTCAAAATGTTAGCTTTTTAAATATTAAAAATCTAAACAACTATTATTTCTTTAAGGGTTAGACCAGTGGAGATTTGCGAAAATCGGTGAAAGTATAAACATTGTTTAATTAACAATTTACTGGTTTGTTATTATTTAAAATTACAAAAAAAACTTTTGTAAATTCTTTGACAGTATATTTTTAAGAGATTAATGTATCGTTTAATCAATTTTTATAATCTAATTTGTTTTAACAAAATTATTTATAAATATTTGTGATTTTATTATATATAAATTTCAAAGTGCATTTGGCGATGAATTTTGCAATAGACTCTCTAAGAACTTTTTTTGCTGATTTCTGTATATATAATTAATAAATTTGTAGTACAATTTTTATTAACAGCTATTATAAGGCGAGAAATTATTTCTTTAATTTAAAAAGCAGTCAAAACCATAAAGAAATCGACTTTTTTAAGAAGAAGTTGTTTAAAAATTTGTAAAACATAAACTTTAGCGTGTAAAAAAAAGCTGTATTACAAATTTTCTTATTTTCGTGTGTAATTGTAAAAAAATATTGCTGAAGTTTTAAATATTGTATGAAATCCTAATTTTACATGTTACAAGAAACTGCAATCGCTGAACCAGAAATTAAGCTACTAACGTTAGGTTCTCGACCGGTCTATATTTTAAAAATTTTAGTTATTTCGCACGTGGAAGCTAATTACAGTAATACGAGTTTTTGCTTATATGATTGATTGATAAAAAGTTTTTTCTTTTTCAAGAGTATGCATTTTAGATAATCAAAGTCTTCAAATTCATAAATAAAAAGTATGATGTAATTTAATTGTATTAACCGTATGAGTACACAAAATTGAAAGGGAAATTATTAAGAACCAGTTAAGGAGTTACGCCCAGTCAGGATTCTTAAAAAAGGCGTTTTGTTTGACGAGTTTTATACAAAAATCTATGACACTTTTTTTCTCAACTAAAGGCTTATTTAAAAGAACATGTCGAGAACTAATTGTAGTAATTTTTTGGTAGCAAAATATTATAATATAGTGATGTTACAGAAACCCGTCTAAAAAAGTTATTCTTTAAAGGCGCTGTATGGTGAGCAAGATAACTCAGCACTGGACCAGAAATAAAAAATTGCTTTTGTCTCTGAAAAAAGGATTTTTAAAAAAATATTTTGACCAAATGACGACTATTAAAAGAAACGTGCGTTAAAGGTCAAAATTTTTCGTTAATTTTAATTTTTTGTTTATAAAATATAGAATTTTTTATAGAAAAATAATTCTTTCGTACAATAGCAACTTATATATTAACGGAAACTTTTCTGTTCTATAATGTCACTATATTGTAATATTTTGTTTCCAAAAGATGACTCGAATATGTTCAAGTCACGTACTTTTAAATAACCCTTTAGTTGATGAAAAAAAGATTGAGAGATTTTTGTACAAAAATCGTCAAACAAAACGACTTTTTTAAGCCTTCTGACTGGGTGTAACCCTTTAAACCAGTTAAATTTTGTATTATGAATTTTTGATTACATAACTTTATTTTATTTAGTTTACTGAAGCATTTGTGACCGATAAAACATCAAAATCGAGGTATACATTTTGAAACAACCAAACAAAAATAATCAATATAATACTAACTTTTTTGTAAAATTATGAAATTTAGGTTAGGGATCGACAAGACATTTTACATAGTTATAGATTTTTTAACTCAAAATAGAAAATATTTGACATTCCGAAAATTTGTAAGTAAATTTCTTAAGTTAGTCCGGCTTTACTAAACTTTATTGTGATTAACATAATAAGTCTACAGCTTAGTAAAACGGTAGGAACAACAATTTATTGTTGAGTTTATTTAACAATATTCCATATAGTCTTCGTTTATAGACAAACGCATTTCGGCGTGATATATCTATGTTAAAATCGTTATTATAAAGAACGTCCCTCAACCTTTTTACCCTCCATGTCTACACCGAAATTTAGAATAAAAAGAAATACATTTTTAGAAAATTATTACAAGTAAAAAACGAAAGAATAAATATTAAGGCCTGCAAAGCATTATTATGTTATATTTTATAACAGAAGTATATATTATATTAAATAATTTTATGTTTTTAAATAATTCTTTAATGAACCACTCAAAGAAGTGTTTTAAAAGCGCCTGATGCTATTGGCAGCTGAACTGCTGCAAACTAAAATAAATAAGTAAGCTATGATAAAGTTGGAACGTCCAATCGTGCAATATTCATGTACGATTTGAAACTACGCATATCAATTCTAGATACTAACTCTCTATAATTACTCGAGTGAAATGAAAGTTCGATATAAACTTTTCATAAGTTAATACCAGACCGTGTATTGAAAACTTACTCAACAGTTTATTCAAATTAAAATGAGTTTGTATGTCAAAATAAAGTACTATCAATTTTGACGCTTTTAAGGAGGTTGTATGCGTAGATATATGTCATAAAAATAAACATTTTTTACTACGATTTAAATTTTTTATCAAAATTACGTTATTGTAAACTAAGATATCGTCAAATTTAGACTCTAAATAAGGAAAAGTTGACAAAACAGTGCAGACTTTTTATTTGTTATCTGGTTTTAATTTTGAAGGTTTCATTCTGTTCCTTGAAATATTTCAGTGGGACTTAACCATATAAAAATTAAATAACATCGAATAACCTCCATAGTTACAACCTATAGCTTATAAATCCATACACGTGTTTTTGTGAATTTGAGTGTATACAAGTATAAATTATAGGCTGTAACTTTGCAGGTTATTCGATGTTAATTAATTTTTATATGGGTAAGTCCCAATGAAATCTTTCAAGGAACAAAATGAGACCTTCAAAATTAAAATCGGATAACAAATAAAAAAGTCTCCACTGTTTTGTCAACTTTTTCGTTTTTAAAATCTAAATTTGACGATATCTAATTTTACAATAACGGAATTTCGATAAAAAAAATTATTTAGTTTGACAAAGGCCCCTTATTTTATAATACATTGACTTTCTGACTTTCGTATCATTACGTGAGATTAAATTGTAATAAAAAATGTTTGTTTTCTATGACATACATCTACGCATACAACCTCCTTACAGCACAAAAGTTAAAAGTTTGCGTTAAACTAGTTTGCGCAAAAGCTTATAAACATTGGCTTTGTACTTGCAATTAGTTGTAAATCCAATGTTTAAAGCAAAAAATTACAGTCAACTATTCTCTATGAGTGTATAGATAGGTATTTAAAGATTTATTTCTGATAGTTAAATAGTATTACTGCATTCAATGTTAATATTAATATAACGTACTACATTATATCAAATGTTAAGTCATGAATTTCGTGAAAAGTGCATATAAGACAAAGGATGTTTTTTCTTAAGACTTTAATGCGGTATTTTGGATAGAAAATATTATTCAATACATAAGAAAATTTTAGAATCAGAAAAGACTAGTTTTTAAGTACATTTCTAGAGTTCGTTTACAATATTTATTTTACTTTATAATCCAATTTTACAGCAATTTTATGTAATCGAAGCCTATGATCATTAGTTGGTAAGCTTTATTGACTTAATGTTCTCAAGGACGTATGTCTAAAAAGGTTAAATATTATCATTCGAAAACAAACCGACTTGAAAAAGGAAATAAATCGAGTCTAAAGATCATTATTCACCCACATCACTTGAGGCACTTGAACACTGCCGAAGGCTTCCTTGAGTTCGTTCGGTTAGCTCGAGCGTAAAAACAAAGCAAATCGCTCGGCGAAGCGCACAAGGGAGCCGAGTCTCAGGGTTACGAGGGGCATATCCAAATCATTAATTCTTCAATGCTCGCTCAGCCTTCCCCTCCCTCTCTCTCTCTCTCTCTCTCTCTCTCTCTCTCTCTCTCTCTCTCTCTCTCTCTCTCTCTCTCACACATACACGCTCTCTCACTATCTTCATCACCGCGAACGATAACGCGATAAAATCAGACCGGAAATGTTCGCCAACGATAACAGGACACGCGGGAGCATCGGTCGTCCCTGCGGAGACCCGACACTCTCCGCATCTCTCGCCAGGGACACGAAGAGCAGAGTAAAAAAAAGAGAGGATAGACAGATTGAGAGTGAGAGTGAGAGAGCGAGAGTGGAAAGAGACGAGGCCAGAGATCGAAGCCCACCTCTGCAAGCCCGGTAAATCCGCGAGAGGCTCTTTCCGCTCTGCGGTTTTGCTGATTGAAAAAAACGAGGGGTTTATACGGAGGTATAATGAAAAAACGGGATAAAACAAGGGCGAGCCGATCGTTCAATGCCTCTTGGGGCTGTTTTAATTTCGAGGGAATGCAGCACACTGCACTCCAGCAGCCTGCTACAGAGCTAGGGCAAATATGCTCGACGTCTCGAGCGACAGTCTTCGAGGACTCGACGACTACGACGACGACTTGCCGACGCGCATAAGGAGAAATTCGAGGAGAAATTGCAAATAGAAGGCGACATTTCTAAGTATTGCTATGAGAAATACTTGAGTTAGATTAAGTTTTTCTTTTATTTTTTCATAAAAACGACAATGTCATCACCAGCTATATATCTGGACCTTATTAAGGTTCGACTTTTGATAACCTGACGAAACCCTGACGAAGTGCAACTCTATTATTATTCCCGATTTTTTAAAAGGTTACCGCCTTCTGGTACATTTCAATTTTATTCCTAGACTGCGTCACCCACGAAAATATCATTCCTTTAATCAATATTTTGAGCAAAGTTCATAGTAATTTCGGAGCTTTACAAAACATGTTCACAAAGATTAAATAAAAATAAAATTAAAAATTCTCAAAAAATCTCAATAAAGCGTGATTAAAGAATAATGAAATGATTCGAGGTTTAAAATTGCACTCCGATAATGCACTAATTGATCCCTCAGATTTCCAAGTAATTCTTTCAAGTATCAGGAGCAAGCGAACAGGCTAAAATAAAAGACTGAAACTAAGCACGAGCACTTAAAAAACATTTAAAAGTTCTCGGCCGACAAGTGCTCCTCTTGAAAGTTCCGACAACATTAAAAAATCCAGTCGTTAACGGAATCGGCGCGTGTAGCCGAGCGAAACAATTGCGAGTTGCAGGTTTTGCGCGAATTCTCACATTCATAGCTCGAGTATTAACAAGTTCCTCGTTAAGAAAGTTTTGAAAAACAAGCGAGCGCGCGGCTGCGCCAACTTTTTGAACTCGTGCGCACAGCGATGCTCTCTCGCGCTTGATCTCAGAAGGCGCAGCCAGAGAGGCGGAAAATCCCGAAAAGCCGGCTGCTTCACTATTTCTCTTTGACTTACCGCCAACGAGGAGCAGCAGCAGGCAGAGCAAGGCCCTTCGAAGTTTGCCGCACGCGCTATCCATCTCGGAGGCCGCGGCGCGCCGCCTCGCGCCACCGGCAGCACGTCTTCGTCTGTCCACGGCTGCCTAATCGCTGGTGAAAACCACTGAAGCCCTCCCGCGCCGCAGCCGGCAGCTGCTGGCTCGATTCTCCCTTTGCTTTATCGCTCGCCGCGCACTCGCTGCAGCCGTTTTCGCGGACACGCGCTCATCGATGTTTTCCTCGCATCAGTGCACGCCTCGACGAGTCGCTCGATTCAAGTATTTTTTCTCCAGCGCCGCGCGCTCATATCTGTTTGCAGACCAAATGTCAACACTGGATCCCGGATGAATTTTCAGAGCCAAAGATGGATGTTGCCGGCGAAGCGCTATTTTATCCTCAACCAAAAGATTGAAAGCCTTGCATTCAATCAATCCTTTTTATAGCAAGTTGGCGATTCTCATCCGAAACATCGAATCCTCGTAAATTCTCACAGTTGACTGAAAATATAGCCAGTGAAATTCGTTGCAAAAGTAATCGCTAGCCCTGCACTATATATCTTCCGCGACTTGAACCGATACTCGCCGTTAAATCGGCCGCGCGATAGTTCGAATAGAAAAATCGCCGATGCGGAGCGCTGCGATGCAAAAAAGCCAATCCACGCACATTTCAACCAAAGAAAGATAAGAGCATTAAAAAAGTAGGTAAACACTGCTACCGCACACGACACTCCGCAGCGTTGAACTGGCCGGCGCACTCTAGTCGGGAGCGCTCAGCCGTTTGCAGACAAAGCCAGCACGCGACAATTTCCGACTTGCAACTGACGAGGGATGCTGCACGCGAAGAGTTTGCGCCGGCATCGCGTCCGCGCGCGCAGAATCCTTATTTCACCCTCGCCACCCCCAGGGCGCCCCGCCACACGGCTACCCCCACCCTGGGCCGCGCCGACGCACCCCGCCCCCTCGCTTTATCCGGCGAGCGCGCGCGCTCTCCCTCTCGCACTCGCGTCGCACTACCACCCCCTCTGCTCGTCTCTCTGTCGCAGCTAGCCCTAAATACAAGCTTTATATGTGCATCTCTACCCCTCTCGCGAGCTGCAGCTCCTACCCACCTCGTCCCTGTGTATGGGATGACTCGCAGGGCGCGCTTGTGTTGTTGCGTGTGTATTCGTGGGAAAGGGCGATATACTGCGAGACAGCGCTTGTCTCTCTTTCCCGCTCGCTCGCGCTTTATCTCGAGCTGATTCAGTTTCGCTCTTCCTCTCGGCGTCAAGGCATACCGCTTCCGCGCGCCGCTCCCCTCTCTCTCTCTCTCTCTCTCTCTCGCTCTCTCGCTCTCTCGTTTTCCCCCCATTACAGTTTTTCCCTGTCCGTTTACCCTCACGGTCCTTTCGGCGGCTGTATCTCAAACACTAAAGACTTTCTTAGGAAATTGAATTGAATCTCTCTGTCTCGGGCTTTCTATCCCCCGTCCCCTTCTTCTTCTCTCTCTCTTTCTCTGCTTCGTTACGCTCTAGATCGCTGCTCACTCCCTCTTCTACTATTCGCCACACTTTCACCTCTCTGTCTTTCCTCTGCAGTTCCAACCTGGTATGGGTAAGCAGCCCCCGTTCGCTCGCGACGAACTGATTGTCCCGTTAAGGCGGCAATTTATATGGTAACGGGCCGAATCGGCCCGAGAGTCATGCATAGCGGCGCCCCGCCGGGGCAAAAACTAGCAAAGTTCGAGCGCCCCGACAAGGAGGCAACAAACCCGCGGATTTGCCGCGTGCACGCGGAAGCCTTCCACTCAAAGAGTTTGTATGTGTATGTGTATGTGTGTGTGTGTGTGTGTGTGCGCGCCTACTGTCGTATGTGTGCAGGGTAGCCAGAGACAGTCTCTGTGCCTGCAAATGTGTGAGTATGCGAGAATAAGAAAGAAGGATGGAGGATCCTCGAGTTGGCATGCCGAACGGTAATTCACAGACTGATGTACAAGTCTTGTGGTGCGGTTTGCTAACGGCCTTGTTAATAACGTTTTTACCCTTTACTTCTATATTTTAGCATCGTTTTTAACCTTTTCAACCAATTACTTTTACACATGCATATAAATGATTTTTGAGGTTAATTTCGATACTACTAATTAGTACGCCAACTAATGCTTTAATAAACTATATGAATCATCAGCTAATCTTGTTTAGATATAGGTATACAAATTATTCGTCAAAATCGAAAATGGTATTAATTTCAAAGTTATTTTTCAAAGTGTAGGTATATGTATTAAAGTTTCTTTTAAATTAATTGAATGTCAATAGCAAGTCTTGCACTTTGCTTTTCAAACCAAACAACTAGAACTTATATTATATCTGCGTTCGATTTTCCAGACGATGGC
The DNA here is from genome assembly GCA_949152435.1 of Gastracanthus pulcherrimus. NCBI lineage: Eukaryota > Metazoa > Arthropoda > Insecta > Hymenoptera > Pteromalidae > Gastracanthus > Gastracanthus pulcherrimus. The sequence continues at coordinate 51,576,086 of OX424576.1, forward strand.
TATTTGTTTGATCTTCTCTGGTCTCGACTTACACCAACGATTGCGTAGACTTTCTTGGCTACACGTTATGGACTTGGGGGAGGGGGGGGGGGCAATTACAGTAAAAGCTTTCTTGTCTTATTCAATAAAATTACATCTACGTGGTAGTGAGAAGAAAACATGTTCGTTCGTTACTGATACATTTAGTAACCGAATTGTTGCTTATGTCAATATATCTACATGAGAAAGTTATTAATAGCAGCAATAATTTTTCGATAAATATATTAGTAAACGTATAGCACGATTGATTTTTCAATGTATACAATATATACAAATATATGCAAAGGGGTATTCTACTTTATTGTTCGAAAAATCTATGTTTTCAAGAATATGATTTCAACTAAATTATATGTCGATAAATAACTTTTTGTAACTTACTAAAATACATTTCTAGAGTATGAAAACTGGTTGATAACCATTTTATCAAAATGCTTTCTAAAAGCGCTATGAAAAAGTACGCTTAAATTATGCCAAATTTATTATTCTAATATTGCTGTAAAATATTGTTTTAAGTGGAATAAAAAAGATGTGTATATGAAGAATATATACAGATATTTTGTATATCTACATTACAAAGTGTCAAACAATTATTTTTTTGATATTCTGAACTAACCAATTTTTTTCAAATGCGTATTGAAACCCTAAATTGTATTATATATGTATATGTATTGTATTATACAATTATCATTTTAAAGTAATAGTTAGATATAAATATCTAAAGGTAATTACATCTACTTTGCCAATATGCATGTTTTAGACAAATTTAACGCACAAAATGTTGAGCAAAAACATTTCGGTTTCAAACAGTTCTAACACTTTTCAAAATTCTTAAGTTTGTATATGGATGGTACTGCCATAACTATTCCAGATGGCGTCCAGAGCTCGCATACGAGTTTATGAATGAAAAAGAATATTTTACCGGCTCTAATGTGTATATAACGTTGTCAACTTTCTTGGATAAATTGCATAAACCGATTTGTTGATTGCTCTTTTAAAATGAATCAATAAAATAGAGTCAATGGCAGTTCCGTCCCGCGTTCAAAACATGATTTTAAATATGAAACCTTATACCACGTAAAAAGAAAGCGAATATGTCAAATCTCCACATACACTTTGCAAATTGTATGATTCATTGTGTATATGTTGATGATAGCATTTAGTAATCACTTTGAAAACCGTGCTATTTGACTTCTCAGAAGTATCTAACGACGAATTTTGAAAGTATATATCCAGAATAACAAATGCAAATGTCAGAATTGACAAAGGTTTGAAAAATTGCAAACGCGCAAGAAGATTTTTTAATTTTGTAACGTACAAAATTTTCAGTCAGTTCCGTCCCCCCTGTAAACCACTATTTTAATTGTGTTTATTGATCAACAAAATGCATTTTCTCATAGTATTCGGTGGAGATAAGAATTATCTATGCGGAAAAATTTGAATAACAAATATACTAGACGTTACGAGAATTTTTAACCTAGAATGTCAGTTCCGTCCCTGTCAGTTCCATTCCCTGCTAACACCATACAATATTATGTACATTATGATAGGAATATTTTTTAATGTATCTCATTCAATTATTTTGTTTTAAATGTTATTATGAGTGCAAACAATCTTCAAACTCTAAGAAAAAGTTAATTATAGAGCAAAAAGACTGTTTTGGTCTAATAAATTTTCGGATACTTTTTAAGCTAAACTGGGACAATAGTGGCATAATCCCCCATATAAGTTCCAATTCCTATCAGTTCTACGATAAGTAATACCTAGTATACTTGCAAAATTTCAACAAAGAAAGAAGAAAGAACATACGAGTATGTTCGATAGTTATGACGTAACGTACACACAGACATGCTTATACACATGCACACATACCACACGCACATATATGTACACCATCACTTACTCACACACTTACATCCACTCACACGCGCTCATTAACAGATACATAAATGCTTGCATATACTAATTTTATTTTAACTACTTGTTCAAACGTAAAAGTTTTTGTAGATATTTAATAGTTTATAAAGAAAAAGCAAGAGTTATAAGAACCCCTATATCTTTGTTTGTCATATCTCTAAGCACTACCGAACATTATAATAGTCCTTCATCTGGGATAAGAAGTTCGTTAAGCCATAACAAATTTTTCCTGATAATAAACTACTTTTTTTTTTATGTTTCATGAAAAAGAATAAAAAATCTCTATTAAAAACTTAATAAAAGGGAAAGATGGGAGGTAGTTGAAGTTATCTCCTTAATCCCGCTAAGACACGTTGCGGACGCTGGGCACAGAACAGATTTTAACGAAAACGCCCATTCACGCTTACGGATAACGCAATTTTACGGTGCGCTGTTTTGCACACCAGTCCTGGCGTACATCCTAGTCCTCATCGTCGTCGGCATCAGCAGCGGTAGCAACAGCAGCAGCAGCGCGGGCGGTGACGAAGTTTCACTCGTTAACGATTCTAACGCATAAAGCGACCCGAGCTGCGCGCATTTCCACATACACACGTGCGTTGCCTGAATCTCTCCCTCTCTAGCTTCTTCTTCTCTCTCTACCTCACGTGCTCGTTTTCTGCGCGAATCCTACGTTAAAGCGCCCACTTACATAATGCACGCGCGCACCAGCTCGCATAGTCGACTGTGACTGAATCCAGGAATGTTCAGTGATTTAAGATACGTGGGTTATTCAATGCGTTGTTCAGTGCTACGGGGATTAAAGGACTGCTGAGCTGATTATTCTGCTACACTGAAAAAGTAGCTCCAATGTGCTAAATAATTACAGTTTATCGAGAACCTTTGAGCAGACGATTACAAAGGCTTATAATCAACACCTAATGACTATTCTATTTAATTTAAAAAAAAATGATAAATCAATTAGGTACGTCTTGTTAATCAAAACGCACTCTTATCGGTATAAACACATATTCACTTACTAATGTACTTAGATACTAGAATACACTATCGCGTTTTCGGTCTCGATATTTAAGTGTAGAATTGAAATTTTATTGAGACTTCACTCAGATACACATGCCCATCACTATTTCGTATCCATAACGAATCGTTTCATTAAAATATTAATGTATGTAACTATAGTTGACTAGTTTACAATGTAGCATTTCTTTCTCCTATACTTTATATAAAGAAACCTATTGAAAATTAAACTTCTATTATATGTATTATATTATATTATATTGTATTATATTATATTATATTGTATTATATTATATTATATTATATTGTATTGTATTGTATTGTACTGAACTGTACTGCACTGTACTGTACTGTACTGTACTGTACTGTACTGTACTGTACTGTCCTGTACTGTACTGTACTGTACTGTACTGTACTGTACTGTACTGTACTGTACTGTACTGTACTTTACTGTACTGCACTGTACTGTACTGTACTGTACTGTGCTGTATTGTTTTGTATTGTATTGTACTGTACTGTACTGTACTATACTGTACTGTATTGTACTGTATTGTACTGTATTGTATTGTATTGTATTGTACCGTATTGTTTTGTATTGTATTGTATTGTACTGTATTGTATTGTATTGTATTGTATTGTTTTGTATTGTATTGTATTGTTTTGTATTGTATTGTATTGTATTGTATTGTTTTGTTTCGTATTGTATTGTATTGTATTGTATTGTATTGTTTTGTATTGTATTGTACTGTACTGTATTGTACTGTACTGTATTGTATTGTATTGTATTGTATTGTATTGTATTGTATTGTATTGTTTTGTATTGTATTGTATTGTATTTTTTTTATTGTATTGTATTGTATTGTATTGTATTGTATTGTTTTGTATTGTATTGTATTGTATTACATTATATTATATTATATTATATTATTATTACTATAATTTATTGTCTAGCACCTATGAATACGAAGTACATAAATTGGTCCTTTTATCATATTTATTTTCTACTAAAAAAAATAATAAAAATTGAAAAGCCATAAGGTCAGAGTTGGATGAGTACTATACGTGTCCTTATAGATAATCTAGATTTAGCAGGTAGCAATAAAGAAATTATAATAGAAAATGCGGAGTTTTTATATAAATGCGGGGAAAAAGGTGAGACTTGAAGTAAGCAAAGTAAAGAACTAAATATGTGATAATTAAAAGAGCACGAACAGACGATGATACCAATCCAAAAGTGCTTAATATGATTTTTGAAAGATGAATTTAAATACCTGGGAACAATATGTTATTTAAGTTTAGAATGTTCGTCGAACTAAATACGAAATTTGCCTTGTAGGCGTTTTATACGTGCAAAGCCACCAAATTCGGTGCCAATAGACTCGAAATGATTAGATAATCTATTGTGTGGAGTTTTAGAAAAATTTGTCATGTGGGTAGTATAAAAATAACCTAAAATAGTTAAATAATTTCGATAACTTCTAAAGTCAAGCCCTGATCCCGCAAACGTCCCATGTAGAAATTTCCCAGCGTTTTCCTGATAGGATAGGATAGGATTTCCCAATAGTATCCCTAACAATATTCCCAATAATTTCCCTACATGGGGAAAACGAATGCGATCCCGGTCATAGATCCGTTAACACTATTTAGGCAGTGTACGTGCGTTTTCCAGGCCCGGATCCGATTAGATTTCCCTATGTTCTCCCTATGCAAGGAATGCTAATACGATTCCAGCCAGAGTTCCCCGAGTTATCCTATGCAGGCGGTGGACGCATGTTCTCCCGGCCTGGATCAGAATAGGTCGCCCTGAGTCCCGCGATGGGCACAGACACAGTCGAATACTTCGTAAAACTGCGGGTTTCCCTGTCTGGATACAGTACGTATTACTAACAACTTCTATAAGCTAGGAGAAGTAAATAAATAAAATATTTTTATAATCATTGAAAGGACTTCTTCCGCAAATGTATCTTTTACTATATACTTATAAGAACATTTGCATAATTCTGAGAATGACAAATATTTTTATTGTTATAATTACAAAGTTTATAGATACATTTACAAAATTATTGACTAAAATAAAAATCGTTTTTTTTTCATAATAAAACGTATTTAATATAGATCTAATATTATTAAACATTTTTTTGTTTACAGTTAAGCGGCATCAATGCCCGTATATAAATAAATAGATAAAGTTATTTAGTGTACATATTTAAATAAGTAATTATTAAATAAATAAATAAATAAATTAAATGATTTATTAACAATTCCAATATCGTTTAATAACATTGAAAATTTTATCTTTTTATACAAGGAAATGTTTTACTAAAAATTGATCTTTTAACAATTTTTATTATTTATTTTTGAATTTTTGTATTAAATTATTGCCAATCTCATGCAAGACGTTTTTTAAAATTTGGCGCCCCCCCTGTCCGCCCCTCCCTTCCCCGCCACCGCCATAATCCCATCCTCGTATACCTTCATCATCCGTTCTTCTCTATCACAGTTACATATTACTTGTATCCGACTGCATTTTCTTTTATCAACATATTTTATCAGAAGCGTATAGGTTGTTAGTGGGGCCTAATTTACGCACCCTCGTAGACAAAATAATGTAATGGTCTTGGTATACTCGTGAGCGCAGCGCGACGCAACGTGAACGCCCATGTAAAAAGATTGAACGCAGTGTACGCGCGTTTTACGAGCCCGATCTTTTTACATTGGCATCCACGTTGCGTTGCGCTGACCTTTCGAGTATACCGAGACCTTAAGCAACACGTGCGTACGTTTTCTGCATTCGTGCAAAAACGTCGTACTTTACGCACTAGATGCTTAAAATACTATTTTTGGACAATGATAACTGGCGTAATACTTGATATCATGCCTTGAAAACTTTAGAAAATATTTGGATGTTAGGTTTGTTGGCAGAATATTTTTTAGCTAATTTGGTTTATAATCTTCTGAGATATTAGAAATTATTCAATTTAAAATATTTATTACTACGTTTTATCCTATTTGATATTTACTATTCTACATTTCTAGGTAATGTTATAGATTATATATAATATATATAGTGCAATAAATCGAAATATTGCAAAGATTATATTGTATCAAAAATATTATATTCACGTGAACGTAAACTAACGTTCTATGTATTTCGATCAAAAGTAAGCATTTTTTAAGAAACCTTACTTCGAATATTAATAGTATATAAATATATTAACCTTAAAAAAATCATGAAAATATTACATTTATCTATGATTTAAGTATAATATATTTCTAAAAGTTAATTAATAGAATTCAAAATATAATGACTACTAACTTTACTTTCTTTTAGTGTTTAGATTGATGTTAAATTTTACTGAATGTGTTCAATGAATATCATGTAACTCCATAAAACCTACCATATTTAGATCTGAAATACGACGAATGTTTGCATATTTTGGAACCTAGGGGTGCAGAAAAATCTGAAAAATTCTCAACACATCATTTTTATAGTACAAAAAGTATAAGGTTGTTTTTACAAATTTGTATTGCGGACTAAACAAAAACTTTTTAAATCACCAGAAAGCCACCTTAAGAGGCTTTCCGGTGAAAAATAAAATTTCCGTAGCTTTAAGGCAAACAAAATAATATTTACGTGGCATATTCATAATGATATTATCAATTCATACACACATTTTTAAACAATTTTATCAAATAATATTAAAGTTATTGAGAATAATAGGTTATTTTAAGTAAAATTAGGCTGTACGGTAAAAGTTGTTGGCGCACACCACAATGACATTTATGATTGTGTTTTTGACAGTAAAATAAAAATAAGCTAGCTGAAACTACCAATTTTTCCTCAACTATGTGTTTCTTTAAAAGAATAAATATTTGTTGTTTAAAAATTGTTAAAAACAGTGCAAAGAATCATTTAACATGAGCTTTGTCATGGATAATTATAAAATATTTCAGCTAACTAATGCTGAGAATGCTTCAAAAAACGTATCTTAAAAGTTTCATCAAGACTGATTATTTTGGTATGCACCAACAACATTTGAAGATTGAAAACTTAAATAATGAGAAAACAGCAATTGATGAAAAATAATAAAAAATGTAACTTTATTTTATAATACGTTAATACAAATTTACCAAACTTTATTATATTTATAAAAATAAATAAAAAGCTTTTAAAAGAAAATATAGATCATTTTTAATCTAAAGAAACAAATAGAAGACTTTTTTATTTAATTTTCATAGACTTTAAGGGGATGTCTCGGACCTACTTTACCCGCCGATAAAATACATTAAAAAATTTCGTTTTACTAAAAAAATACGCATCAGAATCAAATTTCTTTTTAAGGGTAGATTTATTTACGTAAAATACATAATGGAAAACTCATTTTTATTATTAGAATCGAAAATTGGCAATTATGTAATTATGCTAATTTTCGATTCTGATATCAATTCGTATTCCGCTATGTATTTTCCCTAGTTAAAGCTTTTATTTTTGCACTTTTCTATTAAGAAATAGAATGATTTACCTCAAATCTTCAGTGTTCCGCTATTTATTTGGCCGACATGAAGCGATCCTTAAAATGAAAATCGATTCTGATGCGTAGTTTTTACGAAAAATGAAAATTTTATTTTTGTTTTCATCGGTCGGTAAAATAGGTCTGACGCATCTCCTTAAATGATCGAAATTAGGCAAAATAACGTGTAGATACAATAGATAGCTTTGACTAAACTATGAAATATTTTAGCTTAAAATGTAAAATATCTTTATATTGCTGTTTCTACTCGTTAAGGAAGAGTTAAACCAACTTTTAAAACCTTAAAAAGATTTTGACATTTTTCGAAAAAATCACCGGAGAGCCACCTCCAATAAAAGCTTCGTCGCCAGGACTATTTTAAAATCTAAAATTTAATAGGTACTAGCAATTTTGACCGTGTTTCGCGTGGTCTATATTTTCAGTTTGGGTGTGGTATTTTGTTTTATCAGTTTGAAAATAGATTAAATAAAATTTTCATACAAGTTAATAAAAACAAAACCGCTACCAATTCATTAGCACTTAGCTCTTTCGACCTTAAAAAAATGTTCCAATATGAAATTATTTATTCTATTTAATACTGGGGGAGGGCGTACGACCAGTCTATTACTTTTTAATATGAAGACTATATATATATATATAAATTTAGTAATTTAAACTTATGCAAAAGTATAGCATAGATTATGAAAACGTATTGTTGTTTAAAATATTTTTTAATATATGAGTTATATATTAAGATGATAATATATAACTAAGAAAATCTTAAAAATGTTCATTAAGTGTAATTATTCGAGTTAATTATTCAAAATAGTTTATTCAAACTCATTTTAACTGTGAATCCAAATTTTAACTATTGAATTTTATTCATTACAAATTGTATCGAAAAATAAAACATAAAGTACTCGTATATTGATTAAATAAAAAGTGTTCTTTTTTCGAGAGAAATCGACTTTTTGTTAGAAGTGCGCCATTTCTACAAAAATTGAAATAAAAAAATCCTACTTACTTCCAAAGTTAACGTTATATAGATTAAGAATTTCTTTGGTTTTTTGTTCCAGGTCTCATACTTTCCGAGAAAAGTGTTCTCCCGTTTGGAGGTTTAAGAAAAAGGCTTCTCACGAGATTCGCTGTATAGCCGCCATTTTGTATTTAAATGTAAAAAAAAATATATTTATGTACCTCAATATATGTGTAGTTATATATGTAACCCTCGAAAAAGAAATTTGATCCCTTCTTCCCTACTCTTGTAAAAAATCGTACAAATTAGGCATTTTTTCGGGCCGCTAGAGTGGTGTTCTCCTTAAATACCAACTTTAGTTTTTTATATCAAGTTACATTTTTTTCATTTGACAATAATAAATTATATAATATAATAAATGCATACTACTTTTACAAATAAAATCTTTTCGTCATTTTTTTCAAATTTATGAACAACTGATTTATTAATATATTACAAAAATATCATAAAAATGAAAAACGATATAAAACAAAAACAAATTCATGAATCTTAAATTTTTTTATTTCAAATCTTCATAAAAAATTAAAATAGAGCTTTGAATGGCCAAAAATTACCGCATAATACTCAAGAAAAAAGCTATTAACATTTTTTGAATAAATAAATAAATATCACCAAAATGAAAAAAACATTATAAAAAAATAAATCGATTGATCTTAAAAATTCTTATTGATTTCGAATCTTCATTAAAAAACGTAAAAAATGAGCTTCGGTTGGTGAAACATTACCGCGTATTACGCAAGACATCTATGTCTCAAATTTTTGAAAATAATATAACCTCGAGTATCTTGTAAAATAAAAGTCCTTATGATCTGGGCAAAGAACTTAGCCGAGAGTTAGTAAACAGCTACCTTTTTGGAAATGTACAGAAGGAATAATGCCGATTTACTCGTTTGTCATAGCAAATCAATTTTTTTTACAAAATGATTTTATTCTCAAGTACACAAAAATAAAGTGACTCAAAAATTTTACAGAATAATCTTGTACATTGTCCAACTCACATAAATTTTTTCCGAAATTTTCCACCATATATTTCAGAGACATCATCGTTTCAACAAAACCTGACTTTTCCATGTATAACAAAACAAAGGAAACAGCTTATCCAAAAATTCGGGTGGTAAATGATATGAAATTTGATGCTTTTTCACTAGGACGATAATATGATTTCTAACGTACAAAAACAAACCGAAAAAGTAGAATCAAAAATCGAAATACCGCTAAAAAATAAGATACTCCATCGGGTAAAAAAAAAACAAATAAAATGAACATTAAATTTTACCTAGGATTACTCGAGATATCGATATAGACATACATACACACACACGCACGCACGAACGCACGCACGCACGCACGCATGCACGTACGCACGCAAACACACACACAAATACACACACACGCACTCAGGCACACACATATACACACACACACCCATGCACACACACACGCACACACATATGTACACACGCCCACACACCTATACGGACATTTTTCTAAAAATAGTGTATTTTGATTCCTTATGTCTCAAAACAGGTTTCTAACATGTTTTTAGAAAAACTTTTTGTTTACTATCACACAACTTCCTCTCCGAGGAAACAATATCTTTGAGGAAGCTAACTATAATTACATTTTCCAATACATTTTTATTGTATACGTCAAAAAAGTTAATTTTTTTATGTTAAAAATGCCAATATCGCGCGCTCTTTTTCTTTTATCGCACAACATGCGGGAGTAAATAAAATATAAGAGGGAATAAAATGCTACTTTTGTCCCACTTTTCAGATCAATACAGTGGTTATTGTAGTTAAATTGTGTATAAAATTATTTTCTTCAACTCAGTCGTGTAATAGGTCTTTTTTCATGGCCAAAAGTAGCGTAGAAAATTGCGCGTTTTGAGCGTGTTTGTAAAAAGTGTGAAAAAATATTCATTTAGCGGGGAAAAATGACTACTTTTTTCCCCACATTTGGAAAAAAGTGAAGTGGGGAAAATAGTATATTACTCACCAAGGAAGTACCAATAGCCTTCATTGCTCCCGAGTGCAGTTTATAACTTTTTCTCATGTCCGGCGGAAAGTTATTTGTGTTTAATCTCCGATTTCAGGGTCGAAAACGTCACATAACCTCACTTCTAGAAACTGCGACGCGGACGTTTTGCAGCCCGAGCGAAGCGAGGTCAGCAACACGCAGATAGCTTTAGCCGGGACCCTGGTAGAAAATTGAGCATATTAGATGGTCGGTTCACGATCTATTGGGCAGATCCGTTTCCTAATAGTTCGCCAGAAATAAACCAGCATCTGACCAGAAATTTATAGAAAATCTAAATAGCTTACATAACCCTAAAAAATTATTGAAAATGTAAATCCCATTATAGTACTTCTGCGTTAAAACAGCATGCAAATTTTTATTCGATTATTTATTTGATTTTTTTATGTTTTATTTAATTATAAAACTCTAACCTTAAAAAAACTTTTAATGAAATAAGTTTTTAGTTTTTATTTCGAATCTATCCCAAATATATCTTAGCATTCTATTAACAATAAGCTATTAAATCCATGACATAATAATCATTATTAAATTATAAAAATTCGTTAAACGTTATTTTTTATTTATTTATTCATTAACCATAAGTTGGTCAGGTTTCTGACGAGAAAACGTCGACAGGTAGCGGGGTTTCTGGCCAAACTTTTAAGCAGAAATTGGCCATTCCCTATAAAATAGAGTAAAATCTGGCGAACATATGGGGAACGTTTCTACCAGGGGAGAGATAGTATATAGATGCGCAGGCAGGATATGAGATAAATGCAGGGGAAAATGACTTTCTTCCCGCTTCTCAAAAATTGCGAAAAAATATAGGAAATAAGCTCAGGACCAATTTTTTCAGGTTAAACATTTGATCATGCGCGTAAGTGTGAAGTTTGTTGTTAGTGACAAGTGCGTAACTGCGCATGCACGAGTTTCGATTAAAATCGAAATAAGAAAAGGTGCAAATATTTGAACCGTACGATTAAGAATGAAAATTAAAAATATATGCCTTCGACACACTCGACTTCGCCTCGTGCTGAATGCTTCAACCTTGCTAGAAATAGCTCATTTTCTCCCCTAGTTGTATATCGTATTATATTGCACTATTTCAAATTTGTACGTATAATTTACACAATTAATCTTTTGATGTTTACCCATGGAAGATTAATTTAAAGTACTGATTTGATTAGATTACCGTACACTAACCTCAATTCGTGCTAAACTCAGTGTTTTGGATAAATCATATTCTGATAGTGTACGACCAGTCTAACTGTTCCGGCACAAAGCAGGATTCACCAGAGGAGATATTAATAATTCGATCACTCTTCCAAAATTATATTTATTCAAATAGCTAGTCGATATATTCTTGTGACCCATTTGCGCTAAAAACCGATGCTTTTCCTGCTAGTTACATGTCTGAACCTATCGAGAGTCAAAGCTACACTGACTTGTTGATTTCATTCTGTTCTCTTTCTTTCATAATGCTGTAGCTATTGCTTTTCAACAGTTTAACATTACACATGTATATATTATCAATTTAACATCATTATATTCACTGCCAATATTGTCTTATAATAATTAACATTACTTCTGTTTGTAACACTAACTGAATTTAAAATATATACTTGTGTGGATACTTAATTAATCTTGCTGACATTTTTAACCTTTTTTCGAATGGGGTTTATTTTGACAGTGCTCAAATTTGTATCCCATTGACGATATTTTTATAAAAAACGCCATTTTTCTATACTAATTGTACAAAATAGACGGAACTTTAAGAGAATATATGTCAGTAGATAAACAGGAAATGGCTCTGAAATTAAACAGATATACTTATTAACGTAAATATTAATTTTGCTCAAAGTTTCAAAAGAAAATCGAATCAATTAGTTTTAGGAAATAACCACCTTAATAGGGAACATACGTGATATTGAAATGAGGATTCTTTTTGTTTTACAATAGAAAATAGGTTAGGAAAACGTTATATGTCGAGTGCTTCAATTATTTAATACCTCTATGTTTTAGTATCATCATCATCACAATCAAGCTGCTGTTCCATGCCCTGCACAAAACCGAAATAGCAAAGCCGGAATGGCGTTGACCAATCAGAAGACAGACTGAAGCCGACCAATCAGAGACATTCCAATAAATCTGTTTCGGTTTTTACAAGTCGACAACCATGCTGCCGCTCATTTTAAATTTGTTCAAGTTGTTATGTAAGGGGGCGGTTTGGCGATAGCTTCTACTTTTGCGATTTTGTGTTCTTACGTTTGTGTTTTTTTTCAATTATGAAAAGTATTGTATAATATGTTGTGCCTATGTGATAAAATAAAATAATAATAACATAATCGTCATGTCTGATACAGTAAGATTCCCTGCAAAAATTGGTTTTACCCAGAACCTTCACTTATGTTTTTCTTTTCTTTTTTAATAGCAGGTATAAACTGAGAAGTTGTAATAAATATTTTCATTGTTGCTCTCTTCTCCACTTACTTTGCTTTGTTCGATATCACTCCTGATATTTCTTCATTATAAATACGAGATAAATAAAACATCTCATGATTGCAATATTTATCACAACTTAAAGGGGGAATACAATTAAATCATTTAACAGTGAACATTGTATATAGTTGTGAGAATTTTTATGCTTACAGCCATTGAATTCCGGTTTCGATTTTAAACCTTTACTATCCCATGGAGCTACCTTTCCGGAAATAAGCGTCATCCTAACCACACTTTCAATCACTAATAATCCAAATTTTATTAAACTCAAGACAATTTAGTATAAGATTACACGAGAAAGTTACTATCAAGTATGTTTCATATAAAAAAATGCTTTTTGCACAAATGTTCTACAAGAAATTGCTTTAATGTAACATCAGTTTGAAATTTTACCGAAAAAGTATGCTCCATGGGACATACGGGGGTTAGAATCCGAACCGAAATGGTCGATTTCCCGGAAAGACTGTGATTAGTCAACCATTCCGGCTTTACTATTCCGGTTTTGCTATTCCTGTTTTATGTAGACCATGGGACAGTAGCCTCATTTTTTTCTGACGGTAGAATACGTTCTTCTAGATTTTAAAAGTTGTCAATGTACAATCATAAATGACGAATAATATTCTAAAGTAGCCGCCCTTTACGGGATTTCTGAGTTAACATGGTTTTAGAGCGCACACTTAGTTAACCTATTTTTTGAGCGCGCTCCGTACTAACGTTAACAGATACTTCCACTCAGCAGTCGGTATGTACAATTAAGAGGTTGTGTGTACTCAGTATGCTGGCCTGCACTGTCCGTTACACTGTACACACTCAGGCTCGACGCGCAATCTATTACGAGCTTTTCCAGAATAAAACGTTGGCTTGCGTTGAACTTGCATCGTGCGTGTAGGACGACCGGGGCGAGATGGGAATAGCCGTACATCTATGTACCAAAAACTACGGAGTTCACTACCATATCATTGGCCATCATGTGGGTCACCTTTTGTCTTACACCAAATGCAATTTTTACTTTGTACAGTTTAAGAACTATTCCCGACTTACAGACGTTACGCACTATATACAGATATACATTATGCGCAAAACGGAACGACCGATCAGAGAACTAATAGAAACGTTTGAATCTTATTTAGAATAGAATAGGAAAAAACAGAATCAATATGCATGGTAAATCAATCCAAATTCAAATGACGTTGTAGCGCCAATAGCAGTATAGCACAGTTGACTCTAATGATACGTATTGCAGCTTATGGCATAACTATGGCCTTTGTGCATCTCCCGTTCCTCTCATTCTCACCTCACACGCATATTTGAATTGAAACAGAATATATGTACTATTTTTACTTCATCAAAGGCTTAATAATAAAATAAATGGCAATATCTTTAAACTTAAGAAGAAATAAGAATACGACATTTATATATATGGGTGATTCTCGTTAAAAATGTTCTTCGTGGTATGTAGAATGTACGTGAATTTTTTCAGATTTTTTGAAACCCTTAAGAGAAGTCCGTAACTTCTGTCCTTGTCTAATCACATTTTAGCTATTTATTGAAATTGTAGTTTATTAATTGAAAAAATAAAAGTTGGCCTCAATTAGTATTAAAATAAGGAATATTTTGAGACCTTAAAAAGTATTTAACATTATTTCCTTTTTGAGATAACTTCGGAACGGAAAAGCTAACCTCAATATTCGCAATGGTTGGGAAGTTCTAAAGTAGTTCCCAAATTCTAAAAGAGTTGAGACGATTATTAAGATCCTCTGCTTCCGGTACGTTGAAAAATAAAATGTTCCTCCAGCGCGTCATCCTATCATGGATTTCAAAAGCCAGCTGGTCAACGGAGGGCTGTGCAGTGGTATCTGTGTTTGAGGGTCTATAGCCATGCCTTGATTGAGACGTTAGTTGAGTGCAGTGTGGGAGACTGCGTTAGTAGTTAAGTCCCAAAGTTGCTGCGAAATTTGACCAACTTAATTGTTTAGCGCCTGCAAGCGACTACGTTCAGCAGCAATGCGACCATCTAATTGTTCAAGTGATGGCACAATGTTGAAAAACATGTCAACTTTTGTTATCAGGTTTTGAATAGCAGAGTGGTTACTGCTGATACGATAGTCAAAAGACGACAGTTGGTTTTGGATGTTGGATAGGTTTTGGATCTTCTGACATACGTCAGTGTTACTTTCGCCCTCGCCAACAACAATTTTAAGTTTCTGGGTGCTTGGCACAGTTGCGGGTGGCAGTCCAGCAGCAGCATCCCTCGCAACAGAGCTTCTTCTACTGGTGCCTTGCGTAGAAGCAGGCACAGACAACGAGGGGATAGGCCTCTCGGCAGCGAGGTTGAGAGGTGATGTTAAGCGGGAACTTCAGCAACACTTAAGCACCCCTGGGGCGTCTGTTGCCATGCATTGAACACATGAGGTGTGGTAGAGTTGATGGCATTTTACACAAATGGTGACCGTGGACATATTCTTTTTGCAGTACTGGCATATTTTCTTGTCTCCCATGTTTATGAATCAGTGATGCCAGACTGAGATATGTACAGTTGTATGGCTTAAAGGTTATCTGGCTGCTCCAAAACTATACAGCACAGTATATAATTTTGATTTTAATAATGGTAAACGGAAAATGATAATAAAAATATTTTTTACTTTAATTATTTTGTATTTAATTTGCAGAAGCTCTCCCAATCCGAAATAATTAATCAGGGCAAAAATAAATTTTGTCGAATAATAGCTTATACGTATATGAAAAAGACGACTTTTTAAATCTAAAATTGGTTATAATTTCAGTACTTCACCGTTACTAAAAACCTACATATTTTTTGCTAGATTTCGACCTTTTTTAAATTCTTATTTTTGCAGCATGAACTTTTGCGTAATTTTTTATTGGTCATAACTTTTGATAGATGGAGCCTTAAAAATGCTCCGACAGCTTAAATTAAAGGTCTTTATGTGATCTTTCATTCTGAGTCACATACAAGAGTATTTGACTTACTGTGCCGCTTTATATGAGTAATACAGGGTTAAGAACGGCGTTTATTTTTTTATTAATGGGTAGTTAAAAGATGAAAATTTCCAGGAAACATGCAGTAAGAGATAATAACTATAAAGAGATAATAACTATATTTACCGTTATAAACTAATTTTTAAGAGGATGTGTTTGTTGATATTTAAAGAAAATTGATTTTTAATAAATTACTTATAAATCGATCAAAATGGATGGAAAATGACTTTTTAGACAGTTAGTTCAAAATAATTTTTAAATGCTTATTTCTCAGGTATTATACAGTAACTTTTGACCAATAAAAGGTTATTTTTATAATATTATCTTTTTCAAAAAAATTTTTGATCGTTTAATTCTTGGGTAGTATCCTGTAAATTTTGACCAATCAAACATTAAAAATAATTTTAATCAATATTTATAGTAACAAACTTTAACAAACTTTATTAAAAATTAAAAAATATGAATTAATATGCAAAAGTTATTTAGATGATTATAAAATTTAAATCTTTTTTCATAATCTACGCTATACTTTTGCATAAGTTTAAATTACAAAACTTAAATATATAGGTACGTATATCTCAATATTTTAAAAAGTAGACTTGTCATTTTTATTTTTACCCACAGAATTAAATAGAATAATTAATATCATATTGGAACAGTTTATAAGGTTTTAGAAAGCTAAGTATGGATGAATTGGCAGCGGTTTTTTTAATAACGAAACAAAAATAACGAAAGTATTAATAATAATTGACGAATTTATAACGTAACATAATTACCGAAACATTTAGTTACGAAATGGTAACTGATTTAAAAGTTAAATTTGTTAGCTCACAATACTCTGAATTACTAAAATAAAAAAATGAACATCCACGTTCACGGGACACAAGCTTAAAGATATATTTTTAACAAACCGATTTGAAATATTCCTAAAATTTTTATATTATATATTGTTATTTTACATATATTATTATATTGAGTAGCCAAAAATTAAATTTCAAAATATTAAGATAAAATCTTATAATCAGTCAATTAATACTAAATCTGTTTAGATTCTATTTTGTAAAACGTAGCACTTTGAATTTATCTTGGCTTTGTATATGTACTACGTGAGTCAACTTTACCGACCGCGCGCAACGTCTTCCGCTCGCGAGTTAGTCTCTCCGAGGATCGCAAGCCGGACACTTGCCTCTCCCGACACCTCGCACATTGTAACACTTTAAGAGGGAATGAGCGTCACCATTCACCTCAAAACCTGCTTATTTATTTATCTGCGTTTTCCCGACTCCAAACTACTTAAGGTAATATATGGGCAAATCCACAAAACATTTAATTTCAATTATTAAAAAGAAATGAAAAAATATTGTGCGCACAGTATTGCCGCTTTGCATACGTAAATATATACCCTTTATAAGTAATAATCCGTGCTTGTGCAACATTTTTATCTGACACCGTCAAAGTTAAGAGGTTAAATGTACCTAAACTAAAAAATAAGAACTGAAAATTTTCTTTGGATATAATAACATCTATTAATGCTACACACTATATATATATATATATATATATATATATAGTGTGTAGCATTAATAGATGTTATTATATCCAAAGAAAATTTTCAGTTCTTATTTTTTAGTTTAGGTACATTTAACCTCTTAACTTTGACGGTGTCAGATAAAAATGTTGCACAAGCACGGATTATTACTTATAAAGGGTATATATTTACGTATGCAAAGCGGCAATACTGTGCGCACAATATTTTTTCATTTCTTTTTAATAATTGAAATTAAATGTTTTGTGGATTTGCCCATATATTACCTTAAGTAGTTTGGAGTCGGGAAAACGCAGATAAATAAATAAGCAGGTTTTGAGGTGAATGGTGACGCTCATTCCCTCTTAAAGTGTTACAATGTGCATTAATAGATGTTATTATATCCAAAGAAAATTTTCAGTTCTTATTTTTTAGTTTAGGTACATTTAACCTCTTAACTTTGACGGTGTCAGATAAAAATGTTGCACAAGCACGGATTATTACTTATAAAGGGTATATATTTACGTATGCAAAGCGGCAATACTGTGCGCACAATATTTTTTCATTTCTTTTTAATAATTGAAATTAAATGTTTTGTGGATTTGCCCATATATTACCTTAAGTAGTTTGGAGTCGGGAAAACGCAGATAAATAAATAAGCAGGTTTTGAGGTGAATGGTGACGCTCATTCCCTCTTAAAGTGTTACAATGTGCATTAATAGATGTTATTATATCCAAAGAAAATTTTCAGTTCTTATTTTTTAGTTTAGGTACATTTAACCTCTTAACTTTGACGGTGTCAGATAAAAATGTTGCACAAGCACGGATTATTACTTATAAAGGGTATATATTTACGTATGCAAAGCGGCAATACTGTGCGCACAATATTTTTTCATTTCTTTTTAATAATTGAAATATATAATTGATATATATATATATATATATATATATATATATATATATATATATATATATATATATATATATATATATATATATATATATATATATGTATAGCTATACACAAAGCTTTATACATCAAGTATCATAAATGAAATGAAGCTATATAAATAATAAATAACATACATAATATAATTTTACTTATACGATTTCCATAACGCAAAAAACTGCACATCATTTAACAAATACCGATAAAGATATTTCTTATATAAAATGATGTTACGTAAAACTTAAAGCATGCTTTTAAGAAATTTAGTTTTTAAAATCGTCACTTTTTTAATAGTCGCATTTTTAATCGGATTGATTAGCAGCTTTCTCAATCGGATCCAATATTTGAAAGAGTAATGGAATTGAGATGAAACGGAATTTCGAAACATTTTTAACTCGCAAAGTACGCATCTGGACTCAAAATTCCAAAATTTGAAATGGCTTGTCTTATATAGCCGCTAATTTTTCGAAAAAGTTACGGGATTGAAATGAAACAGACTAGGAGGATATTTCAGTTTTTTTCAAATTTGACCGTCATAATTTTTTTTTTTTTTTTTAAATGGCATTTTGAACTTGAAAGTTCATCGCCTCATCTACACAAGCCTTCCACGTTTCCCTATTTTGTGCCAACCCCATCCATTTCGCGCCTTCCCGCCCAATTTCAGTTACGTCTGATTTTACGTTATCCTCCCATCTGCGTCTAGGTCTACCAAGAGGTCGCGTTGCTTTCGGTTTTCCTTTCATTATGCGCGCTGCTGTACGATCATCGCCCATTCTTGCCACGTGCCCTGCCCATCTTAGTCTCCGTGATTTTATTATTCTGTTAATATATGGTGACGCGTACAAATTATGTAGCTCGTCATTGTGCAGTTTCCTCCACTCCCCGGTTTCCTCATCTTTCTTTGGCCCGTATATTTTCCACAGAACCTTATTTTCAAATACCCTAAAACGATTTTCTTCCGCTTTAGTGAGCGCCCAGGTTTCGCACCCATACAAGATTACCGGCATTATTATAGTCCTATATATCCTTATTTTGACATTTTTCGACAGCAGCTTTGACTTAAGTAATCTGTTCACAGCGTAGAAGCAGGCATTACCCGAATGAAGTCTCTTATTAATCTCGGCTTTAATTTCGTTTCGATCATTTATAGTTGTACCTAAATATCTGAATTCGCTAACCTTTTCAAAAGTGAAATTTCCGACTCTGAGATCCCCCTCTGCTTCGCCAATGCCCAGTTTCTCCATGATCATATATTTCGTTTTCGATTCGCTCACTTCTAACCCCGTGTTTTTAGCCGCATTTATAAGGATTTCCGCATTTCTCGCCACCGTTTCACCATTATCTCCCACTATATCCAAGTCATCCGCATAGCCTAAAATTTGCGTTGTTCCGTTGAGTGTTGCGCCTAGCTCGCTAGCCTGCATTTTTCTAACAGCATGCTCTAGCGTCAGGTTAAAGAGTACCGTTGAAAGCCCGTCACCTTGCTTCAAACCGTCGCGTATCATGAACGATTCGGATACATTACCGCCTACTCGGACCTTTCCAGTGCTTCCGTTGAGACATATTTGAATTAATTTTACGAGTTTTTTTGGTACGCCAAGGAGCACTAGGATTTCATACATTTTGCTTCGTTTGACAGAGTCGTACGCTTTCTTAAAGTCCACAAATAGCTGGTGTATAGTTTCGCAATATTCCAACTTTTTCTCTAATAATTGTCTTATGGTAAACATTTGATCGCTCGTTGACCTGTTGCGC
This sequence comes from Gastracanthus pulcherrimus, assembly GCA_949152435.1. Classification (NCBI taxonomy): domain Eukaryota; kingdom Metazoa; phylum Arthropoda; class Insecta; order Hymenoptera; family Pteromalidae; genus Gastracanthus; species Gastracanthus pulcherrimus. The sequence goes on from OX424576.1 coordinate 51,596,344, forward strand.
CGGAATCCACACTGATAACTTCCTATTATATCTTCCGCGAATGGTGTGAGTTTGGCCTGTATTACGTTTGACAGAACTTTGTAGCAGGTAGCTAAAAGTGAGATTCCCCGGTAGTTATTGCAGTCTGTTTTATCTCCCGTTTTAAAGATCGGTATGATGATGGATTCTTTCCAATTTTCTGGTATTGTTTCATTTCTCCAAATAGCACATACTAGATAAAAAATTTTAGATGTAAGCGCGGTGTCTCCATATTTAAGTAGTTCAGCTGGTATAGAATCGTTTCCTGCGGCCTTATTGTTTTTTAGCTTTTTGATCGCGGCCTCTACTTCTTTGTAGGTCGTTTCGTCCATATGGAGTTCAGCAGTGTGGATTTCGTCTCCCATTTCCTCTGAGTTTTCATGCACGTTTAATAACTTATCGAAATAATCTTTCCATAATTTCAATAGTTCATTTTCGCTTGTCACGAGGTTCCCGTCCTTATCTTTCATTAACTGCGATCTACTCTGAAAACCCTTCCTAATAGCGTTTATTCCTTTGTACATCTCGCGCGGGTTATTTTCCCTACTATTAGTTTCTATTTTTCTAATTTCATTTTTCTGATACTCGCGCTTCTTGTTTCTGTAAATCAAACGTACTTGCTTTCTTATTTCATGGTATTCTTCTACGGCCCTACCGCTTTCATTGTGTACACTATCTAATTTAGCCTTCTTGCGCCTTTCAAACCAGAGTTCGCACTCTTCGTCAAACCATGGATTGCTATTCGGCCTTTTTTTCTTATCCAGTACTTTGTTCGCGGCCCCTTTTATACTTTTTTCCGTTCCGAAGTTATCTCAAAAAGGAAATAATTTAAAATACTTTTTAAGGTCTCAAAATATTCCTTATTTTAATACTAATTGAGGCCAACTTTTAGTTTTTCAATTAATAAACTACAATTTCAATAAATAGCTAAAACGTGATTAGACAAGGACAGAAGTTACGGACTTCTCTTAAGGGTTTCAAAAAATCTGAAAAAATTCACGTACATTCTACATACCACGAAGAACATTTTTAACGAGAATCACCCATATATATAAATGTCGTATTCTTATTTCTTCTTAAGTTTAAAGATATTGCCATTTATTTTATTATTAAGCCTTTGATGAAGTAAAAATAGTACATATATTCTGTTTCAATTCAAATATGCGTGTGAGGTGAGAATGAGAGGAACGGGAGATGCACAAAGGCCATAGTTATGCCATAAGCTGCAATACGTATCATTAGAGTCAACTGTGCTATACTGCTATTGGCGCTACAACGTCATTTGAATTTGGATTGATTTACCATACATATTGATTCGGTTTTTTCCTATTTTTCCTATAGAAAATTTTGGAAAATTTGGAAAATTTTGGAAAATTTTGGAAAATTTTGGAAAATTTTGGAAAATTTTGGAAAATTTTGGAAAATTTTGGAAAATTTTGGAAAATTTTGGAAAATTTTGGAAAATTTTGGAAAATTTTGGAAAATTTTGGAAAATTTTGGAAAATAATGAAAGTTTAAAAAATTTTGGTAAACTTTGAAAATGTTGGTATATTTTGAAAAATTTGAAAAATTTTGGTAAACTTTGAAAATGTTGGTAAATTTTGAAAAATTTGAAAAATGTTGATATTTGGTTCACGTTTACACCGATTCGAAGAACAACCGCAGTAAATCCCCGCTCTAGAGGCATAAAATAAAACGCAAAATCAATACATATATGACAAAAATACGGTGTGGGCCTTGCGGGAAAAAGTATATTTTGCCCTTGTGTGATTGCAGTACTCGTCTTCGGCTCGCAAACGCACTCGCCTTCGGCTCGCGCTTGCTCCCCTCGCCTCGTACTGCAAAAACCACACGCGGGCAAAAAAAAGACTACTTTTCACCCTAGGTACACAATATACTATTATTCACGACTTAACTATAAGAGCCACTTTATTGTGCTGCACAGCGGGACTAAAGTAGCTTTTTATTCCCCCATATATTTTACTCCCGCACTTGCTGGAATAAACAACTTTATTTCCGCAAATGCGGGAGTAATGTACTATTAAAAATTCAGAAATTTTTAAAAACTTTAAAAATTTAAAACTTTATAAAAGTTTAAAAAATTTTTGAAATTTCTAAAAGTTTTGAAAAATTTTAAATATTGTATATTTTGAAAAATTTTAGTAGTTTAAAATATTAGTTTGTATTAATAATGGATGAGTGGGTTTCCCTTTTCACCCCTACCCCCCCCCCCCCCCCTGGGGCCCTTACGTAATTTGTACACGGCCCCTTATCACCCGTTATAGCGGGCTGAAAGAAGTTTTATCGCCTGCTATAGCGGGCGTAAAGTAAATTTTTGAAAATAACCTCTAATAGAATTTAGGTCTCGTAAACATCTTGTACCATCCGGATGATACCACATCTTTAGGAGACTTAAACACTCTAGTAGGCTAATTTTGTAGTCTAACAAGCGTGTATTTGTACCGTGCCGAAGAACGCCTAAATTTAGTTCCGCTTCGTAAGCATAAAAAACACGTTATCAATACATGTTTGACAAAAATACGGTGTACGCGATGGGGGAGATGCCTTTTTCCCATCGAAAAAAGCATATTTCTCCCCCATGGTACACCCCACGGTATTCCCGATATGAGGGAATAATGCGTTACTTTTGTCCCGCTTTTCAGGTCAATAAAGTGGCCATTATAGTTAAGCCGGGAATAATAGTACATTATGCAATAAGGGAATAAAGTCGACTTTCTTCCCGTGTTGCATACAGAACTTTATTCCGACTTAATTGTTGTCATTTTATTGACTTTTATTGACAATTTATATTAATATTAACATAAATATAAAATTGAAAAAAAGAGAGAAATCTAGAGAAACGGCGAATTTACTTTATTCCCGCATTTGTGGGAATAAAGTGCAATTTTCGACCCGCTTTTCAGGTTAATAAAGTGGTCATTATAGTTGAGATGTGAATAAAATAAATTATAAATTAATCCCTTCAGTGCCGATGGCCAAGAATCTTTGCCATGGGAGATTTTTTAGTACTTTACTTAGCATATAATTTCAATAAATTTGATTATTGGTCAAAATACTTTTAAGAAAAGTTTTAGGACTCACACAAATACATCTTTTTTCTATTACAATTTTTTCCCTAGTAGCTAATAATTTCAATATAATCAGGATTAAACACATCATGATTTTATGACCTATTTTTTCTTCAGCATTCAAAGGATTAACGTGCAAAATTTATACATTTTTACCGGAATCAATAGTGCTTGCCCCCTTAATTCTAAAATTCTAAATATACAGAAAACGCATTTTTCGCCATTTGAAATAAAAAATTCATGCATTTGTAGATAACTTTGGTAGAATATTAAAGTATTAAATTAATCATTCTCTTTCAAAGTTTATATACGTACAATAAAAAATATTGTTGCCTGGTGTTTTAGTAATATATTTATAGAATAACGCAAAAAAGTTTTGATAGCTTTTAGTTATGAGTTTCCGTGGCCGCGCGGACCGTGTACAGCGTAACGCTGTAGGTACAATCGGTCCGCAAGTACAAGGCCCAAACTCGTCGGCCGTGCTATTATTCGAGAAATGAGGACTCGGCCAGCTGCAGCATGCTCACCGGAAGGACAGTCCAAAGGAGAGGAGAGTTTTAAGTAAAGAGACGCCGGAAGTTTCAGTCGAACTTTATATATATATATAGTGTGTAGCATTAATAGATGTTATTATATCCAAAGAAAATTTTCAGTTCTTATTTTTTAGTTTAGGTACATTTAACCTCTTAACTTTGACGGTGTCAGATAAAAATGTTGCACAAGCACGGATTATTACTTATAAAGGGTATATATTTACGTATGCAAAGCGGCAATACTGTGCGCACAATATTTTTTCATTTCTTTTTAATAATTGAAATTAAATGTTTTGTGGATTTGCCCATATATTACCTTAAGTAGTTTGGAGTCGGGAAAACGCAGATAAATAAATAAGCAGGTTTTGAGGTGAATGGTGACGCTCATTCCCTCTTAAAGTGTTACAATGTGCATTAATAGATGTTATTATATCCAAAGAAAATTTTCAGTTCTTATTTTTTAGTTTAGGTACATTTAACCTCTTAACTTTGACGGTGTCAGATAAAAATGTTGCACAAGCACGGATTATTACTTATAAAGGGTATATATTTACGTATGCAAAGCGGCAATACTGTGCGCACAATATTTTTTCATTTCTTTTTAATAATTGAAATTAAATGTTTTGTGGATTTGCCCATATATTACCTTAAGTAGTTTGGAGTCGGGAAAACGCAGATAAATAAATAAGCAGGTTTTGAGGTGAATGGTGACGCTCATTCCCTCTTAAAGTGTTACAATGTGCATTAATAGATGTTATTATATCCAAAGAAAATTTTCAGTTCTTATTTTTTAGTTTAGGTACATTTAACCTCTTAACTTTGACGGTGTCAGATAAAAATGTTGCACAAGCACGGATTATTACTTATAAAGGGTATATATTTACGTATGCAAAGCGGCAATACTGTGCGCACAATATTTTTTCATTTCTTTTTAATAATTGAAATATATAATTGATATATATATATATATATATATATATATATATATATATATATATATATATATATATATATATATATATATATATATATATATATATATATATGTATAGCTATACACAAAGCTTTATACATCAAGTATCATAAATGAAATGAAGCTATATAAATAATAAATAACATACATAATATAATTTTACTTATACGATTTCCATAACGCAAAAAACTGCACATCATTTAACAAATACCGATAAAGATATTTCTTATATAAAATGATGTTACGTAAAACTTAAAGCATGCTTTTAAGAAATTTAGTTTTTAAAATCGTCACTTTTTTAATAGTCGCATTTTTAATCGGATTGATTAGCAGCTTTCTCAATCGGATCCAATATTTGAAAGAGTAATGGAATTGAGATGAAACGGAATTTCGAAACATTTTTAACTCGCAAAGTACGCATCTGGACTCAAAATTCCAAAATTTGAAATGGCTTGTCTTATATAGCCGCTAATTTTTCGAAAAAGTTACGGGATTGAAATGAAACAGACTAGGAGGATATTTCAGTTTTTTTCAAATTTGACCGTCATAATTTTTTTTTTTTTTTTTAAATGGCATTTTGAACTTGAAAGTTCATCGCCTCATCTACACAAGCCTTCCACGTTTCCCTATTTTGTGCCAACCCCATCCATTTCGCGCCTTCCCGCCCAATTTCAGTTACGTCTGATTTTACGTTATCCTCCCATCTGCGTCTAGGTCTACCAAGAGGTCGCGTTGCTTTCGGTTTTCCTTTCATTATGCGCGCTGCTGTACGATCATCGCCCATTCTTGCCACGTGCCCTGCCCATCTTAGTCTCCGTGATTTTATTATTCTGTTAATATATGGTGACGCGTACAAATTATGTAGCTCGTCATTGTGCAGTTTCCTCCACTCCCCGGTTTCCTCATCTTTCTTTGGCCCGTATATTTTCCACAGAACCTTATTTTCAAATACCCTAAAACGATTTTCTTCCGCTTTAGTGAGCGCCCAGGTTTCGCACCCATACAAGATTACCGGCATTATTATAGTCCTATATATCCTTATTTTGACATTTTTCGACAGCAGCTTTGACTTAAGTAATCTGTTCACAGCGTAGAAGCAGGCATTACCCGAATGAAGTCTCTTATTAATCTCGGCTTTAATTTCGTTTCGATCATTTATAGTTGTACCTAAATATCTGAATTCGCTAACCTTTTCAAAAGTGAAATTTCCGACTCTGAGATCCCCCTCTGCTTCGCCAATGCCCAGTTTCTCCATGATCATATATTTCGTTTTCGATTCGCTCACTTCTAACCCCGTGTTTTTAGCCGCATTTATAAGGATTTCCGCATTTCTCGCCACCGTTTCACCATTATCTCCCACTATATCCAAGTCATCCGCATAGCCTAAAATTTGCGTTGTTCCGTTGAGTGTTGCGCCTAGCTCGCTAGCCTGCATTTTTCTAACAGCATGCTCTAGCGTCAGGTTAAAGAGTACCGTTGAAAGCCCGTCACCTTGCTTCAAACCGTCGCGTATCATGAACGATTCGGATACATTACCGCCTACTCGGACCTTTCCAGTGCTTCCGTTGAGACATATTTGAATTAATTTTACGAGTTTTTTTGGTACGCCAAGGAGCACTAGGATTTCATACATTTTGCTTCGTTTGACAGAGTCGTACGCTTTCTTAAAGTCCACAAATAGCTGGTGTATAGTTTCGCAATATTCCAACTTTTTCTCTAATAATTGTCTTATGGTAAACATTTGATCGCTCGTTGACCTGTTGCGCCGGAATCCACACTGATAACTTCCTATTATATCTTCCGCGAATGGTGTGAGTTTGGCCTGTATTACGTTTGACAGAACTTTGTAGCAGGTAGCTAAAAGTGAGATTCCCCGGTAGTTATTGCAGTCTGTTTTATCTCCCGTTTTAAAGATCGGTATGATGATGGATTCTTTCCAATTTTCTGGTATTGTTTCATTTCTCCAAATAGCACATACTAGATAAAAAATTTTAGATGTAAGCGCGGTGTCTCCATATTTAAGTAGTTCAGCTGGTATAGAATCGTTTCCTGCGGCCTTATTGTTTTTTAGCTTTTTGATCGCGGCCTCTACTTCTTTGTAGGTCGTTTCGTCCATATGGAGTTCAGCAGTGTGGATTTCGTCTCCCATTTCCTCTGAGTTTTCATGCACGTTTAATAACTTATCGAAATAATCTTTCCATAATTTCAATAGTTCATTTTCGCTTGTCACGAGGTTCCCGTCCTTATCTTTCATTAACTGCGATCTACTCTGAAAACCCTTCCTAATAGCGTTTATTCCTTTGTACATCTCGCGCGGGTTATTTTCCCTACTATTAGTTTCTATTTTTCTAATTTCATTTTTCTGATACTCGCGCTTCTTGTTTCTGTAAATCAAACGTACTTGCTTTCTTATTTCATGGTATTCTTCTACGGCCCTACCGCTTTCATTGTGTACACTATCTAATTTAGCCTTCTTGCGCCTTTCAAACCAGAGTTCGCACTCTTCGTCAAACCATGGATTGCTATTCGGCCTTTTTTTCTTATCCAGTACTTTGTTCGCGGCCCCTTTTATACTTTTTTCCGTTCCGAAGTTATCTCAAAAAGGAAATAATTTAAAATACTTTTTAAGGTCTCAAAATATTCCTTATTTTAATACTAATTGAGGCCAACTTTTAGTTTTTCAATTAATAAACTACAATTTCAATAAATAGCTAAAACGTGATTAGACAAGGACAGAAGTTACGGACTTCTCTTAAGGGTTTCAAAAAATCTGAAAAAATTCACGTACATTCTACATACCACGAAGAACATTTTTAACGAGAATCACCCATATATATAAATGTCGTATTCTTATTTCTTCTTAAGTTTAAAGATATTGCCATTTATTTTATTATTAAGCCTTTGATGAAGTAAAAATAGTACATATATTCTGTTTCAATTCAAATATGCGTGTGAGGTGAGAATGAGAGGAACGGGAGATGCACAAAGGCCATAGTTATGCCATAAGCTGCAATACGTATCATTAGAGTCAACTGTGCTATACTGCTATTGGCGCTACAACGTCATTTGAATTTGGATTGATTTACCATACATATTGATTCGGTTTTTTCCTATTTTTCCTATAGAAAATTTTGGAAAATTTGGAAAATTTTGGAAAATTTTGGAAAATTTTGGAAAATTTTGGAAAATTTTGGAAAATTTTGGAAAATTTTGGAAAATTTTGGAAAATTTTGGAAAATTTTGGAAAATTTTGGAAAATTTTGGAAAATTTTGGAAAATTTTGGAAAATAATGAAAGTTTAAAAAATTTTGGTAAACTTTGAAAATGTTGGTATATTTTGAAAAATTTGAAAAATTTTGGTAAACTTTGAAAATGTTGGTAAATTTTGAAAAATTTGAAAAATGTTGATATTTGGTTCACGTTTACACCGATTCGAAGAACAACCGCAGTAAATCCCCGCTCTAGAGGCATAAAATAAAACGCAAAATCAATACATATATGACAAAAATACGGTGTGGGCCTTGCGGGAAAAAGTATATTTTGCCCTTGTGTGATTGCAGTACTCGTCTTCGGCTCGCAAACGCACTCGCCTTCGGCTCGCGCTTGCTCCCCTCGCCTCGTACTGCAAAAACCACACGCGGGCAAAAAAAAGACTACTTTTCACCCTAGGTACACAATATACTATTATTCACGACTTAACTATAAGAGCCACTTTATTGTGCTGCACAGCGGGACTAAAGTAGCTTTTTATTCCCCCATATATTTTACTCCCGCACTTGCTGGAATAAACAACTTTATTTCCGCAAATGCGGGAGTAATGTACTATTAAAAATTCAGAAATTTTTAAAAACTTTAAAAATTTAAAACTTTATAAAAGTTTAAAAAATTTTTGAAATTTCTAAAAGTTTTGAAAAATTTTAAATATTGTATATTTTGAAAAATTTTAGTAGTTTAAAATATTAGTTTGTATTAATAATGGATGAGTGGGTTTCCCTTTTCACCCCTACCCCCCCCCCCCCCTGGGGCCCTTACGTAATTTGTACACGGCCCCTTATCACCCGTTATAGCGGGCTGAAAGAAGTTTTATCGCCTGCTATAGCGGGCGTAAAGTAAATTTTTGAAAATAACCTCTAATAGAATTTAGGTCTCGTAAACATCTTGTACCATCCGGATGATACCACATCTTTAGGAGACTTAAACACTCTAGTAGGCTAATTTTGTAGTCTAACAAGCGTGTATTTGTACCGTGCCGAAGAACGCCTAAATTTAGTTCCGCTTCGTAAGCATAAAAAACACGTTATCAATACATGTTTGACAAAAATACGGTGTACGCGATGGGGGAGATGCCTTTTTCCCATCGAAAAAAGCATATTTCTCCCCCATGGTACACCCCACGGTATTCCCGATATGAGGGAATAATGCGTTACTTTTGTCCCGCTTTTCAGGTCAATAAAGTGGCCATTATAGTTAAGCCGGGAATAATAGTACATTATGCAATAAGGGAATAAAGTCGACTTTCTTCCCGTGTTGCATACAGAACTTTATTCCGACTTAATTGTTGTCATTTTATTGACTTTTATTGACAATTTATATTAATATTAACATAAATATAAAATTGAAAAAAAGAGAGAAATCTAGAGAAACGGCGAATTTACTTTATTCCCGCATTTGTGGGAATAAAGTGCAATTTTCGACCCGCTTTTCAGGTTAATAAAGTGGTCATTATAGTTGAGATGTGAATAAAATAAATTATAAATTAATCCCTTCAGTGCCGATGGCCAAGAATCTTTGCCATGGGAGATTTTTTAGTACTTTACTTAGCATATAATTTCAATAAATTTGATTATTGGTCAAAATACTTTTAAGAAAAGTTTTAGGACTCACACAAATACATCTTTTTTCTATTACAATTTTTTCCCTAGTAGCTAATAATTTCAATATAATCAGGATTAAACACATCATGATTTTATGACCTATTTTTTCTTCAGCATTCAAAGGATTAACGTGCAAAATTTATACATTTTTACCGGAATCAATAGTGCTTGCCCCCTTAATTCTAAAATTCTAAATATACAGAAAACGCATTTTTCGCCATTTGAAATAAAAAATTCATGCATTTGTAGATAACTTTGGTAGAATATTAAAGTATTAAATTAATCATTCTCTTTCAAAGTTTATATACGTACAATAAAAAATATTGTTGCCTGGTGTTTTAGTAATATATTTATAGAATAACGCAAAAAAGTTTTGATAGCTTTTAGTTATGAGTTTCCGTGGCCGCGCGGACCGTGTACAGCGTAACGCTGTAGGTACAATCGGTCCGCAAGTACAAGGCCCAAACTCGTCGGCCGTGCTATTATTCGAGAAATGAGGACTCGGCCAGCTGCAGCATGCTCACCGGAAGGACAGTCCAAAGGAGAGGAGAGTTTTAAGTAAAGAGACGCCGGAAGTTTCAGTCGAACTTAAACACCGATTTATTACAGGACAATTCAATACAATTAACGCGGCACTCGCGGTGTCGCGTGGTGTAAGCCGGCGGGGGCAAGAGAGCAGGAGGTTCTCGCTCGTACACGTGGGAGAGAGAAGGAGAGTTAAACTTACATGAGTTGCCCTGGCCTCGTAGCTGTTCGCTCGACGCAGCGCTGGTCCTGGGGTTACGCTCGCCCTGGTCGCTTCCTCGCATCGTGTCGTCCGTGCACCTAGGTTCGGCGTCCTCGCGCGGGACGTGCCGTCGGTGCGAGAAGCGAAGCGGAACTACTCGCGCGTATCTGAGGCCGGCCTTGACCTAGCCAAATTACGCAGGTCGCGGCTCGTCTGGCTAACTATCTCCCTCTCTCTCTCTTTGTCTCTATTTCTCTCTGCTACTTACCGAGCGCATAACATGTGCGCTTCGCGTCGACTGCTCTCTGTCCCCAATGCTTGCTAGAATACAAAATATATTGATATACATGTAAAATGTTTGGCTTTCGCCTGGAGAGGCGTTGTGACGTTTTAGAAGTGAATGTGATAATAATCGCATGAGCAATAAACCGTCACAAAGTACTTGAAACAAAGAAACACCTTAAGGTTGCCGTTTACCCGTAAATCTACTTTCTTTATTTTACCGACTTACCTTTAATTTTTTTTTTATCAGATAACGTACGTAATATGTAGTAAAAAGTGACGTTAGAGGACTAAAAATATCGCTATATGCTTCAGAAAATCCAAAAGTTGCTTATAAATGACCAATTAGCCATTTTAAAAATGTAATTGGTAATGTATGAAATACTGATTTTGGTGAGAAGTCCTGAGATTCAGAGATACAAAATGAAGAAAAATACGTACGGTTTTTTTTTAAACTCAAAATAAAAAACTGCATCTGTTAGACTAAACAGGACCATGGAAAATCAATTTTTTAGTGCTTTTTTTAATAATTGTAACGCTTACGTATTTTTCTTGCTTACACAATGAGGAAACACTATACATAATTTCAAGTTGATACGTCAAAAGCTTCATCGCCAATCCAATTTTGAATCTGAAAAATATTCGAATACTTAATTCTGAGATAATTAAGGTTTTATTAAACAGCAATAAAAAAATTATATTTACAAGTTTAAATTTGTTTTGGCAGTTCAATTTACATTTACTGAAGTTCCATAACTGTTATTTAACCTTTTTAGGTTCTTTCCCCTTGGGCACCTTGTTTTGAATAGATTGAATGACTATATTGCTCTCTGGTGAAAATAATAACTCAAGAATATCGATTTTAAACAAAATTATGCAAATTCTTAAAAGTGTCGTATGATTAAAAAAAAATATTTTTGGGCTATTTTAGGAGCATATTGTTATACTTATCTGTATGTAGTATGATAATTTATGAAAATTGAAAAAATTATTTTTTTTGTATTTTTGACGATCTTTTGGGTAAACGGATGCTTTAAAAGTTAGAGTCAACTCAATGTCTATATTAAACGCTTCAAAAAGAAATAAAATGAATATGCCTTTGATATAAATATGAATATTCATAGATTTTTAAATGTTTAATTTGTTAACAGGATACATTGTGATAAATTTCTCTACTAAACAACTTTTTTTTAAAGTTATTTTTAAGTTATTTTCTTAAAGCTATTATGACTAGCATTCCGCTTGGACCTGCTTAATAGTAGTTTTTAAAACATACTGGATATGTTACATTTTGCCTACGAAAATTTGTATGTCTAGTCTTAAAAGGAAGAATAAAATTTAGTAGATACTGCTATGGCAAAAAGTTCTGGAAAATAGTATTTCAGAGGGCTGAGCGTGATCTTGTAAGCGAACAATTAAGCTAATCGAATAACCAAATTCTTTTTCGCAGCTCGTTAGGGAAACGCAGAGAGCACTTCAGAGTGAAAGGCTCGAAGGCAAATCAACCGTGGAGCGTACAAGTAGCGGCGAGTATATGAATTTTACGCTAGCCAAGGAGCGGCGAGCAGCATATCGGACGGCCGAAGAGTAAAAATGTAGGAGAGTAGGGGCGAGTGCACGGGAGATTCGAGGAGCGTTAAAAGTTGAATGGATTACCTAACTCGTAGCGAGGGGTCGTAGGGGCAGGCGAGTACGCGCAGAGTCGGTGTTTAAAGGCCAATTCACACGGAAATTTAGTGACGGCCCGGCGGCTCCGGCGTAAGCGCACGCGATTTATCTGTACGCGCGCGAGCCCAAACGCTACAAGGGAGAAGATGTCGTCGTATTAAATTCTCCCCCGGGATCGATTAAAACGCCGCCTGTTCCTGCACGCTCTTTTACACTGCACCATGAATGCACAAATCGTGGATTATATGACATCTTTTGCAAATGATTTTTCTTAACTATTCTAACTTTTCTTATTTATATCGTCTTTAAAATCACTTTAGGTTTAGGTATCTGATACTCATCCAAGGTCAATAAAATCGAATCAAATAATATTTCTTGAATGAGATGTAGGAGAAAGTGGAGCATTACGGTCACCTCTAAATTTAAAAGCTTGTACATAATTAATTTATACTTATACCTATGAATCATGATGATCGGATGAAAAATATAGGATAATAAAATAACAAATATCTGGAAGTCAGAGATAAACGGAATTTGTATCACTTAATTAGTTAATTTCCAGCAATTTTTGGCAAAATAGAAAGTTTCGGAACTTAACAACTTTTCACAATATCCAATATACTTCATAACCTCAAATTGCTTTTTTATTTTCATTATGAAAAGGATTTAAGGTAAAGTACCCAGTACCCGGACAAAGTGAAAATTGGGAGCAGTACGGGGACAGTAGCAGAATACTTCTATTATTATTAAATTTGATATAGGTATTAATGCATTAGTGTCTTTTATGATATTATCTTTGTAGTCAAGTCGACATTTTGGTAGTTTAGATCTCAAAATTATTATAAAACAACATACAAATCTTTTGAGGTTACGTTTCAGACGAGTATATAGGCGAATTTTAGTCCCACTTTACATGCCTCTCAATTTGCATATCCCAGTAGTGGGACACATTTAATAAAATATGTCCCACTACTGTATTCAAACGATGTCCCAGTACTGCGTCCAGCTCGATATACGATATCCGTCCCACTTCTGTATCCTTGTTTACATTTTTTCAAACGTGCTTTTTAATATAAAAAAGCATTTTCATGTCTTTGTATGTGCACAAATGAGTAAAATTGATTGCAAATTAATGGTTAGATTGAAATGTTTGGAACAATTTTGCTTGTTGGTTCTAAAATCGTCATCGGTTCGTGAATCACGTTCAAAACTGTCCCAGTACTGGGTACTTTACCTTAGATTGTTTTAAAAAATGATTTCCAGCTCATACATTGGCATTTCTTTGGTGAACAGGTTTATAATACGAGGATGGAACGCCAGGCACCTGTATTTTGCTTCCTCATAGAGGAAGCTTTGTGATGGTAAAAACAAAGTTTTGCTAAAAACTTGTTACAAACATGTTTTGAGATACCGGGAGTCAAAATACACTATTTTTAGAAAACTGTCTGTATGGAAGTGTGTGTGTGTGTGTGTGTGTGTGTGTGTATGTGTGTGTGTGTGTGTGTGTGTGTATGTGCGTGTGTATGTGTGTGTGTGCGTGTGTATGTGTGTGTGTGTGTGCGTGTGTATGTGTGTGTATGGATGTGGATCAGCATTTCTCTGAATATACATTTTAAAAATTAATATTTTGGGGCTCATTTTTTGTTTTTCTTTTTAAGGAAGGCGGATTAGCGGTTTTTCGACTTTTTAGTATTAGTTTTTCGCGTTTTCTGATACTTTAGAATTAGTATCATCGATTGAGTGATGATGCATTTGAAAGAGCATAAAATTACCTTTTTTTTCCTAACCGAAATGTTGATTAGCTATTTCCCTGGTTTCGTTATACACGAAATCGTAATTGTTTTTTAAACTGTTATATCTGTGAAATATAAGAAGGAAAAATTTTGAGAAAAATTGAGATGATTAAGAATATGGAGATTTTTTTTTTAAATTTTTGTGGCTTTATCTTTTTCTTTTAAAAAGAAAAAAATCTTTTTGTATAAATAATGGATTTAAAGTCAATCACGATAACTGGAGTAAATCAGCAGCATTTGATCTGAAACTTTCCAAAACGGTAGCTTTTTACTATCTCACGAATGAGTTCTATTGCCCAGATCACAACTACCTTTATATTTCAAAATATTTAGGGTTATGAATTTTTTTAACTTATCTTTCATTCGCATATATCTTGAGAATGGCACGGTTATTTTTTACCAAACAGGGCTCACTTTGTTCGTTATTTTTAATGAAGATTCTGAATTGAAAGTAATTTAAAGATTCTTCGATTCTTTTTTATAAACGATTCTTCTATTTTACGATTTTTTGAAATCGTTAAGGTACACTACTTTTGTATGTTCAGCACATGATAAATTTTCTAAATTTAAAATTTTATTTATTTCTTTTAACGTCCAGTATTCAATATTGTTTGGAAAACCTTCAGAAAAATATTTCTTAATTTCATTCTAAAGTTTATATGAATATAGTTCAGTATCAACAATAAGAAATCAAACTAAAGACTGTATTAATACTTTGGGATCATAATACTACACGCTTCTTTTGAAAATTTAAGAAACTTGACTATCATGCTCTATCAACTCCATTGCGATAGCTGTATCTTTAAATGTTTTGTATTTTACATTTTCGTAAGTTTTTAAACCTTTAAAAAAAGTTGCTCTTTTTACACGAGTCAAAATTAATTTTAAATAAAATCTTTCAATGTGTTTATGACTAACATTATTTATCCTTCCAATGGCTTTCAAAAATACTATTTGTTTTATCCAAATTTTGCTCTATGTACCAAATACGTAAAATGTTGGTATATCGTAATATTTGGTGGAGAACGGGGCATTGCCGGTCACCTAAGCAAACGTGTTTATTATTTCCACTTTCAAATTGTTTCTTTAAATAATTTGAGTTAACTTTAAATAATTATTATGTTAGTTCAAACCATTGACTTTAAATATTTCTTATTGGTTTAATATAAAAATTTAAGATATCGAAGCTATAAGTACAAATTAAAAAAAGCATTTTTACCGGATTTACTCCACATCAAAAGGTAATACCGGTCGGCCTGGTGCAATTCCCGTCACTATTAAAAAGTTACTTTTATAGGTTAAAAATTGCTTTAAATCAATTATATGAACCTTCATATGATCCGTCGTATTATTATTCGCACTTGTACAGTGAAATATGTAATAACATAACCACTGTTCAATGAAAGACACTTAAGCGAAGTTGCCCTACCTGAGAGCGCAGCACAACATTTTCTTAGACTTACTTTCGGGAGCGTTATATACATAACATTTTGACCGGGATTACCCCAATTCAGATTAGTAATTTAAATTGAAATAACAAAAAAGCAATAGGTTTATACTCTTTTTTATTCACTACTTCGTATTCTTAAATTGTTCAACTTAATACAGTTGCAAAAAATAACTGCATAAAGTAACAAATAATATCCATAAAAACTTATTTTATAGACTAGATTTCTTATGAGAAATGTAGTCCTAAACTTTGGTTGTGTATAATTCCTTAATAAAATATTGCATTTTATGTTGCGTTTGATATACTATTCGAATTATTACCTAAAAATGTTTAGATTATTAAAAATAAGGGTTACCGGTATTAGCCAGTGACCGGCATTATCTCGTTCTTCCCTAATTTTTCTAGATTCTGTATCAGTTTGATTCAATTTCATCCACGCAGTAAGTCTTAGTGTGGTACCTGTATTTTTTCCAAAGCTTCCTTTTCGTTATAACCCTCAAAAACAATTTGCTCTTGATTTTCAGTATAAACCGCTAAGCGAATAACTGTATAATATCTTTCTAATAGTTGCAATTTTTCAATTCTCCATGCAGCTTCAATAGGACTTACATATTGAGCATCATTCTTATACGTAAAATAACGTTAATTAAAGTAAACCTCGTTAAATAGTTTAGAAATAATGAGAAAATAACGAAAAATTTAAAAAGTATGCCAATATAACGTAGAAAAAAGGAGATATGGAGACGGTATCGATACTTATCCGTAAAATATCATAGAATAACCTTAATTAACTATGTTAAATAGCTCATAAACAACGTAAAAAATAACGAAATATTTCGAAAAATAGTCCAAAATAACGAACAAAAAGATAGATATGGAGAAGACCTCCATTCTTATACGTCAAATAACGTAGAATAACTATAATTAACGTAAACTACGTTACATAGTTCATAAATAGTGAAAAATAAAGAACAATTTCGAAAAATAGACCAAAATAATGTAGAAAAATAGAGATATGGAGATGGCCCCGATTCTTGACACGGTCAAGGCGGTGAAATCTTTTTATAATATATAGAGATATATATACATAATTGAAAGTAAATTACAAAAGAAATTTAAAAATATATTGAAAAAAAAAATATGCTTGTTCTGAAGACACTTAACTGATTAAATTTTTTTTTGTAATTTTTACATAAAGTAAAGTTCTTGTCGGTATAAAGTGTGTTTTAGAGTGTAACATTTGCTATTTATCATTTATTTGTTCTACAAAATTCTACAAAATTATTAATAGTATCAAAATATAGCATTTATACATATAAAGAAATTGTAATTGAATATGCGCATTCTTTTTCAACTATATCATTTAGCGTAATAAAAAAATTTTAAATCGAGTTTATTTCCATTTCCACCGTAACATTTTTTTAATTTTCGTATTAAAGTAATCGTTAGGCGTAAGAGAAATGATATCTACAAAAGAGACCCATTGTGTCAGAGTAAATGCCGTAAATAGAGCATAAAATTACCTATCTTATACAACCGCAAATTTTGGATAGGCTCTTTCCCTTCATTTGTTATCCCATTATAAAAGAATGATTGTAATCGCTTGGACCGTCACGGTAATTTGGGGGTCCAGAACTATGTGATGGATGGCTGCGGGGGCATAATAGATAAAAATTAGGATGGGTTGAAAAAATGGTCGGGGTAACGGTCAGCGTAGAGGAGGTATTTTTCAGATAATAATCATCATATCAGCATCATGCTAAGGCTATTACGTTGAAATACGGGCGAGTTTACTAAGACGTAGTGCTTGGTGGGTGAATAGAGATGTGATGGATGAGAGCGATGGCGTAATAGGACAAAATTAGGATGGATAGAAAAAGTGTTGGGGGTAACGGTGGGCAAACAGGGCAGATTATTCAGAAAATTATCATCATATGAGCATCACGATAAGACCATTACGCTGAAATACGGGAGATGTTACTAACAGATAGTGTTTGGGGGTCACTAAGTATGTGATGGATGGATGCGGGGGTTTAGTAGGACAAAATTAGAATGGGTACGAAAAGTGATGGGGGTAACGGTGGTCGTAGAGGGGGTATTTTTCAGAAAATTATTATTATTTAAGCATCACACTAAAACCATTACGCTGAAATACGGACAAGATATTTAAGAGGTACTGATTGGGGGTGGGAAAGAGGTCAATAAGGATTTGATTGATGGGTGTCGAGGCGTAATAGGACAAAATTAGGATAGGTGGACAAAGTGGTGGGATTAACTGTGGTAGTAGAGGGGGAATTTTTCAGAAAATTAAATGCGCGTGAGATTACTAGGAGGTAGTGCTTGAGCGGTCCATAAGGATGTGATTTATGGATGCGGGGTCGTAATAGGACAAATTTGGATCTCATTATAAAAGTATGATTATAATCGCTTGGAGCGTCACGGTAAGCCAATTACGCTAAAATACGCGCGTGTTTACTAGGAGGTAGTTCTTGGGTGGTCGATAAGAATGTGTTGGATGGGTGCTGGGGCGTAATAGGACAAAACTAGGATTCCTTCAAAAAGTAGTGGATGTAACGGTGGGCGTCGAGGAGGTATTTTCAGCAAATTATCATCATACGAACATCACTCTAGGACCATTACGCTGAAATACGCTCGAGTTTACTAAGAGGTGGTACTTAAGGTGTCAAAAAGGATGTGATGTATCGATGCGAGGTCGTAATAGGACAAAATTAGGATCTCATTATACAAGAATGATTGTAATCGCTTGGACCGTCACGGTAAGACTATTATGTGGCGAGGAAAGTAGTTGTTCTGGCGATGCTAGACGTCAAGAACGCTGTCGACTCAGCTAGATGGGTCGATATTCTGCAAGCACATGTAAACTTTTGGGATACCGGTTTACATTTTGCGACAAGTCGAAGACTACTTTAAGGAAAGCGAACTGCTATACAACACGGAAGAAGGATGCAAGATCAGATAAATCACAGTAGACGTTGCACAAGGATCGATCCTCAGGTCGGACTTTTGGAATATGCTATATGACGCGCTGCTGAGGTTCGAAATGACTCTGAACGTGACATGGATATGATGCGCGGATGACGTCGCAGCAATCATAGTAGCCGAAGACGAGAAGCAAGCCCAATTCAATCTGAACATCGTTATACGACGCGTGATCCGGTGAATAGGCGTCCACAGACTGCAACTAGCGCTATCAAAGACAGTGATCGCACTTCTGACAAGGAAGCGGATAGAGACAAAACCGCGAAAAGAGTGACCGTATTCAATAGGCTCATGGCCATCGGGCGTGGGCTCAAACCGGAGACTAGGAAGGTACTGATGGCAACCACACACTCCATCCTCCTCTATGGGACGGAGGTGTAAGCCGTGGTCATGGACAAGAAAAAGTATATGATACGCATAGCGGCGGTGCAACGCATGGGTGCCCTCCATATATCATGCTCCTACATAACTGTTTCAGATACTACGGTCTTTGTGATCACCGGGGTCATTCCTGTGTATCTGCTAGTGCGCGAGCGATAGCGGGAAAACGAGAAGGGTAACGATACCGACAGGGTACAAGCAGCCACCGAGGAGCGAAGTAGAATGATGCAGGAGTGTCAAAATCAGTGGTCGAACGAAACTAACTGAACAAGGCAACTCATAGCAAGACTAGGCCCGTGGTTGGCCATGGGTTCCGGTGAGGTGAATTTCTACCTCACCCAGTTCCTGTCAGCTCCGAACATCGATACTTCAGACGAAGCCTCGAATAAGAAAGGGACAACCGCCGACGTGCAGAGAAGTAGGACGTGGTAGCATCTTTTGTAGAAAGGGTCCTCCTGGCAAAAAAAGACGACGGACGTTTAATAGATAAATCCCTCCGAAGAAACAGACAAAGACATAGAAAGACGAATCCCTTGAAGAAAGACGAACGAACATAAGACAGGTGACTTCCCCCCGAAGTAATGCGCAAGCGATTCCGGCGAGGAGGTATTCGCGGGAAGGGTATTCGGATGTATTTAGTGAGTAGGACCTAGCAGCGAGTGTGGCTTTGCGGACTATCTAATGACACCATGCAGCATTCCGAGAAGGCGAACAGTGCGCGGACGGAGTCTCACACTACCATCGAGAAAAAGGGGATCTCGATGGTATCCATAATGGATTTTGACCGAACTAAAAATAAAAGAAAATATTAATAATAATAATGATAATAATGATAATAATGATAATAACGATAATAACGACGACGACTATTATTAATAATTATTATTATTATTATTATAATAAAAAGAATAAAAAGTACTTTCATATACAAAAATCAGTGTCCCAAATGGTTGAACACCCCGACCATGTTTTTTTAAAAAGTACTGGAATGGCCAATATATATATTATATATATATTATAACTTCTGTCTCTATATAATTATGTACAAGTATCTATAAGTAGTTATGGTCATATATAATGATATATTATTATATACGATTATACATAAGTATATTGATTAAAAACTAATAATAAACATTTAAATAAAATGAAAGTTACAAATTCAAAGTTCTTTCATATTTCAAATTCTAGAACTTTAGTATGTTTTTCCTTTTTAATAGGTTATAAGAGTCAATCCTAAGAAATCTCCATTATTCATATATTGAACCATGAACTCATTCTGTCACTTCAATGCTTTAATCCCGCTTTGAAAGGGCTACGTGATTTGCTATTGACGAGGATAGACATAATAAGTCCTATACAGAGATGTACTTAATTTTTTTCTGATCCTGCTGAATTTTTGCTAAAGTCAAACTTATCAATCCTAAGAAGTAACAGACAAATGATGCATCGATTTTCAAAAAGTACCAAAAAATATCTGTAATGCTCGTTGTCTTCAGTTTGTAAAATTATGAATTTATTAAGTTTTGTATCATTGAAGTCTTTTAAAATGTAGTAAAATACCAAAACACATCTTTAACCCTTAACTGCCACACTGGGGTCGTTCGCGGCAAGGCCTCAAACGTAGAACAAGTAATTTTACGAAGTTTTTTGCAAATTATATTTTTTTAATAATTTAAATTGAAAAATTATTGCAAGCCACATATACAATTTTATAAAACAATAGTTAAAAACCAAATATAATTTTTTTCATTGCAAAAAACAAATTAGTTTACTCAAAATAGACGAATATGTGGCTGGGATTAAAAACATCCCAGTGTGGCAGCTACGGCTGGCGCCAGAACTGTGGCAGCTAAGGGTTAATGCTGGTCGTTCTTAGTTTGTACAATGCTGAATTTATTAAGTTTCGTATTATTGAGGTATTCCAAAGGTGCATTAGATTAAATAATTAACTAATTAATAAAAGTATGTAAAGGTAGTAAATATTCTGCAGAGTAAACTGTTTTGCAAGTCACTTGAGAACGTAATCATATGGCTGAGTTAAGTTTGAGATAAGGTAACTTTGTTTATATTATACATACCATTAAGACGAAATATGCATGAAAATGCAAAATTAATTATAACCTGATAAGAAAAAAAGAAAATACAACAATTATCAATCTGAAAATAATTTTTTATACAGTTTAATATCTGGATGAGTAATGTAATATAATTTAAAATTCTGCGGAAAATAACAACGAAATATTCAACATCATTTAATCCGTTCGTTACAGTATTCGTCAAAATGTCCATTTTAATTATAAATTCTGTCTTTTGTCTTCCTCAGCAGTGGAGGTCATTCAACTTCCGAATAATATCAATATATTAGTAATTGCTCATTGTAGTGTGCTCCCGTAAATTACTCTCTCTCTCTCTCTCTCTCTCTCTCTCTCTCTCTCTCTCTCTCTCTCTCTCTCTCTCTCTCTCTCTCTCTCTCTCTCTCTCTCTTTATCTCTATTGGCTACTCTCGGTACCGATTGCCTCATATCGTACTTGTGCGGCGGCCCATGTGCTCCTCTACGATTTTATTACGTATCAGAATATATTTTATTTAATACAGCGGAAGTGTCATGTTGCAGACTAGCAGACAAAAAAACCATACTCTGATGGTCAACTTCATTATTTTCTTTGTAATAGAAAATCACAGGTACCACTGTACATTGGTATTGTTGAAATGAAAAGCCTGGGAAGCATCCTAACACACATAAGCATAATTTTCTGAGAAATCAAACATTACAAGTACTTCGGGTTGGCTAAGATTTTCTTTTTTTTTCATTTATAAACAGATTCTGCTGCTTTGCAATGTAAGAATGAACTTTCAGAGTCTTTAGCTTATTGTCTAGATCCAATAAATAATCTTCAACACTCGATGTCTGTTCGGTTAATGTTGCTCTATCAGTAGCAATCCACGATGAGTATGTAATATCAGAAATACAGGATTCTTCTAATTTTTTACGTATTAGAGATATAATTTTGTCAGTTCCTGGACATTTATTACACTTGTTGATGTAACAGTCAGAAGTTGGATTAGAACAAACCATTTTTTCTATACAATCTTTATAATTAGAAAAAGGAGTACTTGCATTTTCAGTCAATTACTTCAGGTTTATGGCATCTAACATAAGTTTAATATTTTGATGGATCGTACATACGCATACTGAATGCGTTCCAGATGCTCCAAGAAGAATACAATATTTTGGTCTGAGAAATGCAAATTTACTAAAAGAAATTTGGATTTTCGGGTGAGTCTCTTTAAAACAAGAATAGAGTTCTTTCATATTCAATAATAATAGACGTTTACTTTTTTCTTCTCTTGTGCCATTTTTATTTTTTACGGAAACAACGTCTTTCTTTGATGGTATGATTCGACTGTACATATCGTTATTGTAAAATTCTTCAATATTTTTCACAAAAATTTATGGAAAATAGATCAACTATCCTAAAAAGAACTGTTGAATATAATCCACCAATT